>JAKZJZ010001472.1:0-27636 GCA_022702705.1 Papilionanthe hookeriana x Papilionanthe teres | reverse complement strand
CCTTTTAAAAAATACAACACCAACCTAAACATATGCCGACAACTTCTGGCGACTCCGCTGGGGATCGGTTCCTCTCTCCATTTTAATTAGATGGTTTTGCTTTCATAAATCGGTAGTGAGCCCATGCCCCTAGTGGACCAAACTACCATTCTTCCGTTGGAATACCCCGTTCATTTCCGTCTTGAACGAGTATAGCCAACTCCTCTCGGATTTAGGAGCCAGTGTTTAGACACCCCTAAACAGAGAGGTTCTGAAATCCTTTTGCCTCTTTTCTGAGGTGGGGTGGACCCTGTCGGCATATTTTTAGGTTATGTGTTTTATTTTGAAAAGGGAGTCGCCTACAGAAATTGTCGACGAATTTTAATTTAATTTAAATAAATAATTTGAAAAGTAGTATTTGATTTTGAAAATAATTTTAAATTTGAAAATTTTAAGATATGAAATCAAACCGATCTCACATCCCGAATAGTTTATATAAACGAGCGCCGCACCACAAACCGTGTATCTATCCCGAAGAATAGACACACCGCTTGATAATGGGGCTCGATTAAATAAACTAGAAAGGTTTCAGCGACATCCGTTTCGTCCGCGAACCAATTTTATAAGCCGACAAATTCCCCGCTTAATATGAAACTATTAAACAAGGGTTTATATTACCCGAGTTCTTAAAGTTCCCTATAAGGGCAAGCCCCTATAGTTAATTACATCTTAAGTGACGGGAATCACCTAAGAAAACTCTCGATAATAATCAATAATTCTCGCTCTCAAGAATTTCAAAGTTTAAGTTTTCAAAGGATTGAATTTTTGGAATTTCAAAAGGGATTAGCTCAAATTTGGAACATTTTATTTTGGAAATTCAAAGGAAGAAAAGTAGGAGAAATTACGGATCCGAAGCTGACTTCGATAATTTCCCGACTACCCTATTGTTTCGCTTGGATTTAGGAAAATCCTAGTGTTTATTTAATGTTTTAATCTCGCCAATTTTAGTTAATTAGGGCTTATATTTATATGATAAAATCATACAAAATCGCCTAGAAGATATGAGGGTTTATGTCGTATCGGACGACTACCTCGGAATCCTAAGACCGGTTAGGGCTTAATTTGCAATGCAGATGCCTAACGAAGAGTCGAGGATTTATGTTGCACTAGTGCAAACTACCTCGAAGTCCTATGGCTTTGTTATTTAATTCTAGGAAAGTTTTGTTGATGTAGGTTCAAGTTTTGCCGACGAAGATGGCCGTGCCGCCCACCATGCTCCGAGCTCCTTGTCGTTGCAGAGGTTTAGTTTTAGAAATCATAAATCAAGAGATGAGAGAAGTGTTCGGTTTAGAGAAGTTTTAATTTCCAAGTGTTTTTTGTGTTTTAATTAAAACAAATCTTAAAGTTGATTATAACGACACCGGTTAAGATCCCACGGTTCCATCCTTCCGCATCATTATTTTTATCGGATTCACTTAGTCCGGATGAATTTGCTAAACTCAACCGAATGAGTTCCACACTTTCATTTAGACCGTGGAAATCCCGTTAGCAACACGTAGGTTACATCATCCGAGATATTCCCGATCATCCAACAAGACGTTTTAATTTAGTTGTAATTGTAGTTTTGTGTTCTGCTTTGTGATTAAATTTTGAGTTGTCTTATATTTTGAAATGTCGTGGAGGTGAATTTTATCTTGTAGTGTCTTTTATTTTAATTTTGGGTTTCGCTTTTGGTTTCTGTCCTAAAGGTGTAGGTTTTCATGCAATCGTTGTTTATCATGCAAGAAAAATAAAGTGCTTTTGCAATAAAATAAACTGCAATAAAATAAAAGCGTACCTGGAGGGTCTTCCCGTCATTCCAAGCTGCACTTAAATCACAGTTAGAATATTTAAGCAAGTTCCTAGGTAAAGCTAAGGGAAAGGTTTATGGTTTTCTACCAAATTCCTAATCCTATACTTAGTCATTTCCTATGACGTCTAGGTTCTTTCGTGTTTTTAGTTTGAAGACGATTTTCTTCATCAAAGAACAATTAAGTTCAATTGTTCTTATCAACATCCTATCATATCGAGGAAGTGCTTAGGAGAGATCCCAAACATCTTTTCAATATTTCTAGGATTGTTTTAAGTCCAAATGAATTTAATTGTATAAATGAATCGATCGTTCGAGGTTTTCAAGTTTTGTTAATTTGCTCGATGGAACTAGGACATTCTGAATGTCCTATAAGTGAAGTAACATTTCATTTTAATGTTCTATTTAGGAGTTATGATAACTAAAGCTCCTAAGGGAAAAATGATATTTAATGATTTGTGATTCAAATTTAAGTTCAAATTAATGATTTAAGTTTGGAATAGTTGTTCAAGTTATTTTAGATTTATTTCTTCATGTCTTAAGTGAGGTTATTTAATTCAACTTAATTTAATTTAATTTAATTTAATTTAATTTAATTCAATTTAATTTAGTTTGATTTGATTTAATTTAATTCAATTTAATTTATTTCGATTTAATTTCTTAATTTAATTTTAATTTAATTTTAACTTAATTTAATTTATTTAATTTAATTTAATTTATTTATTTAATTTTAATTAATTTATTTAATTTTATTTAATTTAATTTAATTTAATTTTATTTATTTAATTTAATGTATTTAATTCCCTTAATTTAATTTAATTTGATTTAATTTAATTTTATTTTAAATTTAATTTAATTTAATTTAATTTAATTTGATTTAATTTAATTTTAATTTAATTTAATTTAAATTTTAATTGGCCTTATTTTCAATTTTAATTTTAATTTAATTTAAATTTATTTGTTTATTTTTGAAATGAGTTTAATGATTTAATTTTAATTTAATGATTAAGTCTTTTTAATATTTTTAAATTTGAAGATTATCATTTTAATTAAGGGTTGAATATTAATGAGATGATTAATTTAGGGATTTTTAAATTAAAGAATAAATCTCTTCCTAATAATATCCCTATTTTAATAATTCCAATTTTATTATTCTTCCAAATTCAATTAATTATTTAATTAAGGTTTATTTTAATTATTTTTAAATTGTTTAATAGGTTTCTACCCTTTAATTATTTAAATTTCAATCATCCAAATCAGATTAGGATCAGATATTTTACTTGTTAAAAATTTTATTAAACCTAAAGTTTTAATTAAGGGTTAAAATTTTAATTACCATTTTGCCCTTTAAGCCTAATAATTTCATAACTCACTAAATTGAACTCAAATGAACTTGAAATTTTTATGTGACTTCATTTATGTGTCAATAAAGACATGAGAGGAGAAAATGTGATTTTTTTTTTGTATTTAATTTATTTATATAATTATTTTTTGTAGAAAATAGAAATTTCCAAGGAAAATTCAATAATATGACCAAGGGAAAGTTTCTGTCCTTAAGAAAATTAGGGGACATTCCTAATGACCAGAGGACCACTTGGACCAAATTTTGTAATTTTTTGAATTATATTTTATTTATTAGAATTATTCTAAGTTCTGGAGTATTAATTAATTTAAAAATAAAATAAATGTTGAAAAATAAATTTTATAATTTTTAAAATTCTCTCTGATATCAAGGATTCCAGAGAACCAAACTTTACAATTTTCTGATTTTTCTTTGATTTATTATAATTATTTTGGTGAAAATGCTAGAAAATACATTTTTTAATTTTAAAATTACCCTAGAGCTTTAAAAATTAATATCTCACTAAATAGACCTAGGAAAAATATGGGACTTGTTCCTAAGTGATTGAAATTCAAAATATGACATTTTGGTGAATTTTATTATTTTTGTGATTTTTATTATTTTTTAATTATTAAAAATATTAAAATAATATTAAAAATCAACTTTTTTAGAAAATTGAAATTTTAATTTTCTTAAACTCCCCTGATATCAGAGAGACTCCAAAACCAATTTGGTGAATTTTTGAAAGATATTTTGAAAGTTATGAATTTTTAAAGTTTAAAATGACTAAGCGGCTTAATTAACCCAATTAGTGGGGCTAACCAAGTCCAATTGACCTCAAATTTTTA
Organism: Papilionanthe hookeriana x Papilionanthe teres; assembly: GCA_022702705.1. Classification (NCBI taxonomy): domain Eukaryota; kingdom Viridiplantae; phylum Streptophyta; class Magnoliopsida; order Asparagales; family Orchidaceae; genus Papilionanthe; species Papilionanthe hookeriana x Papilionanthe teres. The sequence continues at coordinate 23,618 of JAKZJZ010001472.1, read as the reverse complement.
TGATGGGTTCCTCTGATCCTAAAGGTCAGTGGAGAATTGATTTCAAGTCAATTTGATCTATGGTTAACTCTAATTAATTAGAAACCTATTTTGGGTGTTTAAGCCAATTAGGGTTAATCTAAGTGAATTAACTCAAATCCTATTTTTCCTAGGGTTCTCTAGTCATAAGGAACATCACCAAATTTTCCTAGAATTTATTTCACAACATGCTAATTTTTGAAATTAAAATACTTAAAACAGCAACATGCATTTGAAAAATCAATAACTTTTCACAGAGATGGCCTCTGACCTTGGAAAATTCAGTGGAATGTCCCTAAGTTCAGAGGCTTCAAAAGCCCTATAGTCTCATGCCATGGTGAATTGTATATATACATGGAGAATTAAAACAATGCAGGGAGTAAATAATTAATTAAAAATAAAATACTGGACAAAATTAATTAATTTCTTTTCCACATTATTCTCCTCTGTTCACTGAGCAAGAGGGTATTTTTATTTTATTTTTGTGATTTTTCTACACAAAGTTATGAATTTTTAAAGTTCCGGCAATTAAATAAATAGAAAATACCCCTATTTATCTACTTAAGTGACGCGGCGCCGCGTCAACCTTAACGTCTCCGAAGGCACACGCGTCACGATTCCATTCGACGCCGCCATCCGCGTCAGCGCTCCCGGGACCCGCCGTATCGCTCCGTCTTCTCATCCGGCGCGATCCCGGCCGTCCGTGCGCGCGTGTATTAAATGGACGCGCATCCGTTCATCGTCCATGACCGGTGTGATCCCGTGACCGTCCACACTCTAACCCTAAGAACTCACTCGATTCTCAATGGATTTTCGTGTTCTTATGCTTCTATGGATTCGTCTCGAAGAGACGAACACATCCATACGGTAAACATGCATCGAAATTAAGGCATTTGAAATGGAGAATCTCCGAAGCTCGGGATGAAGAATTAGCTCATACCTTTGCTCGTAGAAGTGTGGCTTCGATCCGAGAGTTGCCGCACCTTCGATCGGGTCCTAAGCAAGCTCCGCATGAAGTCTCCCGGTCCGGTGAATTGTCTAGGTTGGACTTCGACCACAGCTCGATCACAAAGCTCGGAGGCCGGAGCAACCGGGTGACCCGGAGATGGGGCTTTTATCGGTGGACACCTTCCCTCGGTCCGGTGAAGGTGTAGAGACAATCAATTTGGGGATCGGCTCACCGTGGAGGAGTGTCCCGGTTTTCGGCTTGGATTTCAACTCGAAATCGAGCTCGCAGAGAAGAAATGGCAGGGGATCTCACCGGGATCAAGTGCTCGTGTATGAGGAGGGGTCCGGAACAATTTTGGCGGAGTTTTGGCAAGGTTTTTGCAACTCTCCTCTCATGGCCGCGAGGGGGTGGTGTTTAAATAGCATGGTCGGAGGCTCTCCTGTGGGGTTTAATGGTCGGGATCACTGCTCAGGTCAAGGGAAGAACAGCCATGCTATCCATTCGGGTCGGGACAAGTCAGCAATGGAGAATTCCAATGTTGGCTCATATGTGAGCTTTCGGCCATGGTGTTTTCCCGGCGACCGGGGTGGCCGGCCGGCAGCATGGGTCACCCTCGTGGTCAAGTGGGTCGTGGCTTCGATGTTTGTGAAGGCAATCGGTGGCCGCCATGTGTAAAGTGGTCGAATCAAAATGGAATGGGGAAGGGGTCATTTTGGCTTCAATTTGGTCAACCCATTGGTTTGGGTTGGGTGCACCTCCCCATGGCCTCGATTTTGGGCCGAGAGGATCAGCTGAGTCACTGCCATGGAGTGGTGAAGTCTCCATCCATGGTGAGGCGGCTAAGCATGGTTTAGTGTGCGACATGCTTAAGGTAAAAAAAGGTTAAAGGAGGTTTAAGAAAGAACCCCCTCTTCTTGCCATAAATGGACTAATGACAAGTCAAAGCCCTCATGGCTTCATGTGGCTTCGAGAATGGCTTGTTCATGGCTCCATTTGGCTTGGGAAAAGGTTGGGTCAATTTCATAAAAAGGGTTTTAAGAATTTTGGATATTTTGGTGTGAATTTGTATGGGGCTTGATTTGGAATTGTTTGATGATGGAATTATAACTTAGGGAATGGCTTTGATTAAATGGATGACAAATGGAAATGTCATGTGGGCTTTAGGGCCAAATTCGGGCTTTTATGTTCGTGGAAATGGCTTTTAGTGGAGGTTTAGGGAAGTGGGCTTTTAAATTTAAAATGGATTTTGGGATGAGATTTTGGTAAAGGCTTGGGCCAAATAATTGTTGAGTTTGGTTTAGGGATGCTTCATGAGTGGTTTGAAACAAGTTTGAGGTGATTTGGGTTTGAATTGGTTCGAATCTGGGTTTAATTGGCAAGTGAGCCTATGTAGGTCAAATTGGGCTAACTTGGGCCAATGTTGGGCTAGGGTTGAAATTGATGTAAAATAAATGTTGAGAAATATTTATGGGAGTGTTTCAAAGAGGTTTTGGCTTTGGTTAGGTTTTGATTTTGGGATTTGGGCTCATTTGGGCTAGGTTTGGGTTTAGGTCAAAAATGGGCCTTTTAGCTTTGGGTTGAATTTGAGTGGGGTTTGGATCAAAGTTTTGGGCAAATCATGTTAGTGTTTTGTTTATGGGGATGTCAAGGAAGGTTTAGAAAAGATTTGGGGTTAATTGGAGCTGAATTGGGTGAGTTTGGGTTAGGTTTGGGTCATAGGTCCAAATTGGGCTTTAAGGCCAAAAGTGAAATTGGATCCCAATGCCAATCAAATTGGGCTTGTATTTGGTCTAGATTGGTGTTGGGGATGTTGAATTGAAGTTTAGAATTGAATTGGACCAAAATTGGGGTCAATTGGGTAGATTTGGTTTGACATCGGGTTTACTTTGGGTTAAAATGGGTCAAATTGGGGTTTTGATAAAAGTGGGGTAAATTGACAAAATTGGCCCATGGTGTAGTTGAACAAAATGAAATTGGGAATATTTGGGATTTTCTGGAATTTTCTGGGAATTTTCTGAATTTTTGGATTTTTGGGTCAAAAGGGGTATTTTGGGTATTTGGAAGGTATTGGGGGGTATTTTTGGAATTTTTGGCATTTTTGGTTATGGATGATCAATTTAAGTGATGTGGAAATGTTTGAGATTGATTTTGGAGAAATTTGGGTGATTTGGAAATTTTTGAGAAATTTGGCTATTCAGTGCTTTGAGTAGTCAAGTGTGTTGGGTCCCTGGGTCAAAAATCGAAAATTTGGAAAATTGAAGATTGGGTGGATGTAAGTGAAATGAAATCATTTTTGTTGAGCCATGAAGCCATATCAAGCCCACATGAGCCATGAAGGGACTCATTTCGAGGCATTCACCATGTTGTTCCTAACCCTCTTACCAAGGGCTTAGGGGTTAAGCGACCATCCATGTGAATCACCTACATGAGTCAGGAGGTCAAGTCAGGTATGGGTGTGTTTTTAGGAGGTGTGTGAAAGTGTAGTGTGTGTGCAAGTCAACCCTTCACTGCACCAGTGCTACCTGTGGCAGTCCTAAGGCCAAAGAGTCCTATAGGAACTCATCCTTTAAACTTCCACCTTCGATTTCAACCCTCTAGGTGATTGGGGGTCTACAACCAAGTTTGTGGAGTTTGCAGGGAGTTAAGAAGTGGTTTAAAATTCTAGATGGTGGATCCCAATTCTAGTCCTCTAAGATAGTCAAAGGAAAAGCCTAAGGCTAGATCCTAAGTACTAAAGAGAAGAAGAGAAGACCTCATCAAAAATGAGGTCAACAAATGGACCCTCAATAGGTGTGGTGAGCCGACGGAGCACACCGCGCGTATCGGTGCTGACCGAAGCGATCAACCGTAACCAACACAGATGTCCAAGTAACAAACCTAGGACGAAGTAGAAGAATTTCCGCTGGGGAGTGTCAAGTATATCTCTGGAACTGGAGATTCTTGAACTCTCGCTGGGGAAAGGAAAAGGAGGTGAATCCCAAATCACATGATCTGGGAGAATTTCGATTTAGATTTTATTTTGTTTCATGTTCAAGTCATGATATGTGAGTTTAGATTTCAATTTGGAGTTTCAATTTAGATCGAAGTTTGTCAAGATTAATTTGAAGGAATTTGATTTGAAATGAAAATTGGAATTTTCAAGTTTTAGATGTAACATCTTCAACCCCAAAAGAAGATCGAATCGATTGGATTGGATCATTACAATGAGGAAAGATCTCGTAGTAATGCGGTATTGGATGTAAAATCCTTAACCTCAAGAGTTCGATTCGATGTATTTCAAGGTGCACAGGGAAGAATCCTAAAGCAAGTGCAGTCTCGGATGTAAAATCCTCGACCTCGAGAGTTTGAATTTGATGTATTTCAAGGCAGAGAGAAGAGAATTCTAAAGCAAAGGTACTTGGATGTAAAATCCTCGACCCAAAAGTTTGGATTTGATGTATTTCAGAGGCAAGTAGGAAAAGAATCCTAAAGCAAAGGCAGCTTGATGTAAAATCCTCGACCCAAAGGTTCGAATTGATGTATTTCAAAGGCAATAGGAAGAGAATCCTAGCAAAGGCAGCTTGGATGTAAAATCCTCGACCCAAGAGTTCGAATTGATGTATTTCAAGGCAATAGGAAGAGAATCCTAAAGCAAAGGCAGTCTTGGATGTAAAATCCTCGACCCAAGAGTTTGGATTTGATGTATTTCAAAGGCAAGAGAAGAAAATCCTAAAGCAAGGTAGCTTGGATGTAAAATCCTCGACCCAAAAGTTCGGATTCGATGTATTTCAAGGCAATAGGAAGAGAATCCTAAAGCAAGGCAGTCTCGGATGTAAAATCCTCGACCCAAAAGTTTGGATTTGATGTATTTCAAAGGCAATAGGAAGAGAATCCTAAAGCAAGGCAGTCTTGATGTAAAATCCTCGACCCAAAGGTTCGAATTGATGTATTCTCAAAGGCTACAAGTAGGAAGAGAATCCTAAAGCAAAGGTAGCCTTGGATGTAAAATCCTCGACCCAAAAGTTTGAATTTGATGTATTTCAAAGGCAGTAGGAAGAAAATCCTAGCAAAGGTAGTCTTGGATGTAAAATCCTCGACCCAAAAGTTCGAATTTGATGTATTTCAAGGCAAGTAGGAAAAGAATCCTAAAGTAAAGGCAACTGGATGTAAAATCCTCGACCCAAAAGTTCGAATTGATGTATTTCAAAGGCAATAGGAAGAGAATCCTAGCAAAGGCAGTCTTGGATGTAAAATCCTCGACCCAAGAGTTTGAATTTGATGTATTTCAAAGGCAATAGGAAGAGAATCCTAGCAAGCAGTGCAAGTCTCTGGATGTAAAATCCTCGACCCAAGAGTTTGAATTTGATGTGATGTTTGATGTGAGATCCGGAAAGATCGAATTCCGAGATTTGATGAGAGATTTGGAATCCGGAAAGATTGAATTTGAATTTTGATTGATGAGATTTGATTTAACATTCTCGTTGATTTTGTTTATCCTTTAATGATTCAAATTTTATTTTGTTATTTATTTAATGTTCATGTGAATTCGGTGTTTGTCATTTTTTAGATTTTTTTTTTTTTAACGAAAGTTTTCTTCTCGTTCTTTTTTTTCTTTTTCTCGTTCTTTGTTCGAAGTTCATTTAACTTTAACGGCGTTTCCCAACCAATTCGCACAAAAGAGGTGAAGGCCAAAAATGTGACATGGTCACTTTTATTCCAATCATACCGAAGATACATCGTACAACTCGATCTGGAATATATTTCATACAATCCATGTAGACTCAAAACGGATCGTGTATGATCTTTGTCGATCCATCTAAAGAAGCATCCGTCAAAAGTCCATGTCCGAATAAGTGAGATACATGGTCAATAACATCACCTTCCAAGCCATCCTCGGCAAGGATGCCGTATGGATGTACATCGGGAGGTGTGATATTTTCCATGTAACTCACAGCTCGTAAGGTCGGAGGCTTTCTAGCTCCGGGTCCGTCGGAAATGGTAAGGTGTCTTTCTCGTCGTCCATCCTCCCGAACGTAACCGAGATCCGCTTCACCGGTACTCCCGGTATGCAATGCTTGGCGATATCCGCTCCGTTACCCTTCGCATCATGACGGAACCTACCGGTAGTGGTATCTTCACCGGCCCTCGGAACTCACCCGGGCCTCGCTATCCGGAGGTCGCATCCGAACATGATGTTACACTCGCTCGAGAAAGAGATCGTGCGTAAAGGCCTCGACAAAGTCATGGTGATCAATGTGCGGGGGTATACAATACCCCGCTCGTAGATGTCGATGATGCAACTATTGGGTATGCAGTCCGCCGGCAAGTACTCTCCATGTTATCAATCTCTTTACCATTCTCTCGATGACTAATGGCATCGGGTCCACTCGCCCATGACGCGAGTATTCCCGCGGGTTTCCCTTCCCGTCCTCGCAAAGTTGTAACAAAGATCCACATTGTATCGTGATTCTTCCTTTCCCCGGCATCCATCTCCGGGCTCCGAGTATGTGTTTTCCTCAGCGGCCCGCTCGGCTCAGCCTTTTCAAATCCCGGATGCAATCCACGATTTGCCGCTCGCTCATACTCCGAGAATACGTCCGTATGTAATTCGAGGCCCTCCAAGATATTGATTCTTCTCGCCTCTAATCCTTTCAAAGTATTCAAAGGTTTTCTTTTCAACATTTCGCATTCTCTCCAGCCTCGTATTCCGAATGATCCGCAGATGGCGAGGCCTCGGTGACATATTGTGGGATATAAGGTTCGATCCCTTCACGTTCTCCCGCATACCTCGGCTCCTCGTGGATGATGTCCGTCGGGACATCCCCCGGGTTGCTTCGCAACAAGGTCATGCATCATCTGGTGGTTCTATCCGGTGGCGTGGTAGCCTTCTCTCTTCTGATTTTCTGAAGATTTCCCTGGTTCTTTCTGTCATCCTAGGAGCTGGCCTCCTTTCTTCTGGTTCCTGGTGAACTGGTGTCCTTGAAGTGTATGCACTGACATTAGCAACTGTCTCGTCGTGCTGGTCCGCAGCTAGTTTTGTTAGCATCTTACGGATACGGCGATTCTTATTTCTTCGTTGCGTTGCCGCGAGAGTAGCTCTCCGAACTTCTGAATCTCCGTGGGCGCGGCGCCGACAAGCTCGCCCTCTCGCCGTAGCGACTACGTACTTCATTTTCTTATCTTCTTCAATATTTGTCTTTCTTTTCTTGTTGCCGGATCGGTGGCTCGGGCCACCCACTTTCATCACCGTATGTCCGGCAGCTCTTCTCGGTCAACCGGGACCCGACCACTTTCCTCGCATCGTAGGCTCGCCGGTGCGAAATCCGAGTCAATCTCGATTATCGCTCCATCTTTCACCCTCTTTTCATCAAGTGCAAGGCTTACGCCATTCTTAAAGTTCAAGACCAACCGCCCGCTCGACATTTCCCCGCGAAAAGACAAGGAAAAGGATCAGTGGGTCGTACTAAGAACAAGAACATCAAGAAAATGTTTATTAAAGACATCTTGTTTTATTATTATTTTTATATTTTCAAACTTAACAGGAATGAAGTGGGATAAGATCAGGTAAGAGATTTTGATTTGGAAAAGAAGGAAAATTTTATTGTGAGGATTTTATTTATTTTGGCACATTTTTGTTATTTTTGGGTTCGGACCCAGTTATAAGTAATCACTTCGCCCGTGCTTCTAGGGATGGAAAGTTCATTCCTTCGAAACATCGTAAGCGTAATACTTTTTCAAGTATCGTCCATCGATCGGAAGCATATGTCGTTCTCCTCGGCAATTCACTAGCCGGTAGGAACCTCCCGAGTATACCGCTTCAACCACAAACGGTCCTTCCCAAGTGGGTTCAAATTTTCCCCCTATCTTGCGGTGTGCAAGAATAGTCTTCGAGAACGAGAACTAAGTCACCAACTTTAAAGGTTCTCGGGCGACTCAGCTTATCATGAGCTCGAACCATCTTAGCTCGGTATAGTTCTAGATTCCGTTGCGCCGCAAGTCTTTTCCCTTCCAGTGCTCTCTAATTCTTCGAGTCGTAATTCGGCGTTCTCTTCTGTCGTGATTTTATTTGCAACTCGCAATTCCGAGTGAAGGAGCCGAACCTCTAAAGGTAACACCGCTCGGACCCATACACCGCAGCGTAAGGTGTAGCTTGCGTAGGAGTTCGAAGGTTGTCCGTAGAGCCCATAAGGCTTCTAACAACTTCTCGTGCCAATTTCTCTTATTGTCGTCTAAAGTCTTCTTTAAAATTTGAACGAGAGTTTTATTAAAAGCCTCGCCAGGCCGTTTGCTCTCGGGTAGTAAATTGTCGAATATCGCCGCCGATTCCGTGTCTCCCGACAAAATTGTTGATTTGTGTGCTTCGAATGCCGACCCATTATCCGAGATGATCCTCGCGCGGCACCCCGAAACGGTAGACAACTTGGTTCTTGAAAAATTGTAGCACGTGATGTGCTTTCACTTCTCTAATGGAACCGCCTTCGCCCACTCGGAAAAGTAATCCGTAGCCGCAAGAATGAAGCGATGTCCTTTCGACGACGGCGGTTCTATCGGACCCACTATATCCGTGCCCCAACATTCAAACGGCCACGATGCAATTGTCTGATGTAGCACATTCGGAGGTCGGTGTAGAACCACCCGCGCACTCGGCACCGGTGACGCCTCTCGCGATTTTCATGCGCCGGTCATCATCGAGGGCCGTAGTACCCTAGTCTTTTAATTTTCATTTTCATCTTCGACCCGACCGGTGAGCGCCACGCAGTCCCGAATGCACCTCCTTAACAATTTCACGAGCTTCGGACCCACTTAGGCACCTTAGCCACATTCGATCAAAAGACCTTCTCGTATAATGTGTTGTTTATTAGTGCGTAGGACGCAGTTCTTTCTCGATCCGATGGGCTAATGACCTATCGTCCGGTAGTTTTCCCGTTTGTAGGTAATCCATCAATGGCCGTCGCCAATCTTCCGTGTTTTCTCGTCACCGTTGCAACCGATCCTTTTTCCTTTTCGATTTGTGTATCGTGTCAATGTCAAGCCGTGATAGGACCCGGCGTCCGTGAACCGACACTTCCACCGATTCATCTTGCAAATGTGCAAATTCTTTTGCGAGACGGGCTAGCGCATCCGCTAAAGCGTTTTCTCTCGGGAATTTTGTAGATCGTCACATTCGGAATCTGTTCCAACAACCGTATGACATACCGGAAGTATTGCTCGAGCCTCGGTTTTAAAATTCGTATTGTCCGGCGATCCGTTGAATGATTAACCGTGAATCCCCATAGATGTTGATGTCTGTTATCCTCATCTGAATGGTTAATTCCAGTCCAGTTATGAGGCCTTCATATTCAGCTTCGTTGTTCGTACATGGTTCCGTTAAATGGTAGGAGTACCTTAACATCCCCCGCTCCGGCGTTATAAAGATTAGTCTGATTCCTGCTTTACCGGGCACTATCACTTGCGATTCTTCGTCTTTGTGCGCCGAAGATGCTCCGTCGAAATATAATTCCCAACGTCGATCATCAAGGTCTTCTAGGTTCATTATTTGTTCATCCGGCGCATCGTCATCGAGAGGAGATTCCGCCGCAAAGGGTGTGCCGCAAGGAAGTCTGCTAAGGCTTGTCCCTTTACGGCACGAAGAGGCACGAAAGTTATATCGAATTGCAATAATATCATCGACCATCCGGCAAGTCCGCCTGAAAGCGTTGGACGAGTCATCAAGTATTGCAATGGATTAAACTTCGAGATCGGTCGACCTTATGAGAAAGCATGTAGTGCCCGAGCTTTTGAGCGGCGAAGATCGTGGCCAAACAATGCTTTTCAATTGCGGGATACCTTATTTCCGTCGGCAAGAACGACGGCTTAAGTAATAAAGAGCATTTTCTTTACCCTCATCATCGACCCGGCCAACGTGGCTCCGAGAGAGTCGTCTAAAGCCGCGGTATAAAGTATTAGCGGTCTACCCGAGATCGGGCCGCTAAGACAAGAGGTGTCATTAAGTATTGTTTAATGTCCTCGAAGGCCTTCCGGCATTTCTCTTCCCAAATAAATTTGGCGTCCTTTTTAACTAGTGCCGAGAAAGGCCGACACCTACTCGACAAGTTCGAGATAAAGCGTCGAAGATATGCCAGCCTTCCTCGAAAAGATCGTAGTTGTTTTAAGGTTTTGGGAGGCGGCATTTCTAAGATGGCTTTTATCTTTTCCGGATCGATTTCGATTCCACGATGTCGGACAACGAATCCTAAGAATTTCCCGGAGGTGACGCCGAAGGCGCATTTTAAAGGATTCATCTTAAGGTTAAATTGCCTTAATCGTTCAAAAACAATTCTCAAATCATACAAGTGGTTGTCCTTTACTTTGCTTTTGATGACCACATCGTCCACGTAGCATTCGACTTCGATTATGGATGAGATCATCAAAAATCCTTGTCATTGCTCTCGGTAGGTCGCTCCCGCGTTCTTCAATCCGAATGGCATCACCGTATAGCAATATACTCCGATCGGCGTTCCGAATGCCGTAAGTTTTTCATCTTCTCGGAGCCATTTTTATTTGGTCGTATCCCGAAGATCCATCCATGAATGAGAATATTTCGTGTGTCGAAGCGATGTCGATCATTAATTCTGGATCGGTAGAGGAAATTCATCTTTTCGGACATGCCTTGTTTAAATCTCTCGAAATCCACACAAATTCCGATCTCGACCATTCTTCTTCCCGACCGGTACCACGTTGGCTAACCAAGTCGGGTATTGTTCTTCACGGACAAATTTAGCGTCTATTAGCTTTTTAACCTCGGCTATGACTTGTTGTTCGATTTCTGGACGCATTCTTCCGGGACCTCGTCCGACCGGAACGTGCTAGTGGTCCACTCCTAGTTTGCGGACCGCGACCTCCGGAGCTAAACTCGGCATCTCATCGTAGCTCCAAGCAAAACAAGTCTTTGAATTCCATTAATAACTCGATTATTTCTTCGGAGTCTTCTTTATCGAGTAAAGAGCTAACAAAGGTAGGTCTAGGCTCTTCGCTAGTACCTAAGTTAACTTCTATTAACTCATCTATCAGAGATTTGATTTCTTCTTCAAATTCTCGTGAGCGTCTCCAATTTGCAAATCTTCGAGTTCTTCCGTAGTTTCCATGCAGCTTTCATTAGATTCGCAGGTGATAACCAAGCAAAATTCAGTATCATCAACCGATCCTACCGTGCCAAATCCGAGACCATGTTTCGAGTCGGGTGGACGACCGGAGTTATTCCATAAATTTTCAAAACGTTGTGATCGACCTTTCGTCCACCGTCGAGGTAAGAAACCACGTTGAATTAAATTTTGAACACATGGAGAGTACCACTCAAAAGGCAATTCCATTAATTCCGATGAAGTAGCATCTTCAAGTTGTACATTATTTTCAGCTTTGGAGGAAGAAGCACCACGGTAGAATTTGATTGGTTTTGCACCACCGCTACGTACCTCTTGACCTCCATACCCTCGATCTTATTAGAATGGATCGGGGTCGTGGTCATAATATGTACATAGTGGTTAATCTTCTCGTACATTGATTTATATTCTTCGTTTCTTTCATCTTCGAGAGGGATTCCGAATTGCGGCTTCTTCCGACTTATTGTCGTCGCTTCTTGTTTGATTTCTTTTTCTCCTTCGGAACTATCTTCCCAATCAACATTGATGGTTGGTTTCTCTCGTCCAATCGTCCTAACGTCTCTACCACGACCTCGTCCCCGCCTCGACCTCGGATGCGAGTCGTGGAGAAACCTTCACCATCTCGCCGTAAGGGAGTGGTGAGTGATCGTTGGACTAGAATTTCGTGTTCTTCGTTGTTCCGAACTTTCTTTGCTTCATTTGTTATGGTATCTCCGGAGAAGATCGTTTTCTTCGGTGGTGCATAATAAGCCGCATCCTCGTGGATTCCAATTTCATGTACGGAGAATGGTTGTAAGTCACCTTTGATGCACTCGTTCCCCTCCATCGTAGTACTTCGATGCACTCGATGTAGAGATGATGGTACCATCCCGTTTTCATGTATCCATGGTCGGCCCAAGAGAGCGTTGAACGATGTTTCGAATCAATTATGTGAAATTTCGCGGTTGTCTTTGCTAAGTCACCGGTCTTCATCGTAGCGTTATTGAGCCGAGGGCTCTTTCTCCTTTCCGTTGAATCCTCTTAATAACATTTTGTCTCGCTTCGAGCTCGCGGGCATCAATTTCCAAGTATGCTAGCGTTCGAAGATTCATTATATTGATCGATGCTCCCGGATCCACCAATACTCCGGAGAGTGTAAATTTTCCGATTGTAACCGAAATGTACAACGGCTCGGTCGTGATCTCGTCGTTCCAAGTAGTAGGTCGTCGTCTCGTGAAGGTAACACCTCGTCGTTCCTTTAACGAGCAAACCTCATCTAAGGACTCTCCGGCCATTCGAGCTAAGCAAATTTCTCGGATCAAGTAAGGCCTCGATCGAGCTTCTCTCATCTCCTTCGATAAGATGAGAGCGTCATAGATGCTTAGTTTGGCCGGTAGTTTCCTAAGATGGGCTAGCACGTTGTAGTCCACTTTGTTTTCATGTGTCTCTCGCTTCTTCTCGAATGGGTATTTCTTCCGCCGGGGTTGGTTCTTCCCGAACAACCACCCGCTTCCCTTCGTCTTTCGGACCCATTCTCGGAGGTAGAACTTTTCCACTTCTTAAGTCGACTTCGTAATTTCCTCCGAATCTATTGTCGAGCTCGCCGGTGTCTCTTCTGAATCGGAATGACAGCTCTTCCGGATTAGCTTCGTAGTCCGAAGGCTCTAACTCTATCGCGACCGGAGCTCCTCGAAACTCACGGATAGATTCGTTGCTTCGTTGAACTCTCGTAGCCTCCTCGATGGATGTCTTCTTCATTATTTTGCTTGTCGAGATCGTGTATGATTCGAGAATTGTCGTTGGTATCGAAATCGATATCCGGATTATCGTTAGTTACGTAATCGTTAGAAACAATCAAAACGTAGCCAACGCCATCACCCTTATCATTATATGATCCCACCGAAGTGAGCAGATAATCATACGTAGTCAAGGGTTCGAGGGATTTCTCCCCCGAATCGGAAACAACTATCCTAGGATAAGCAGCCCCTAGTCTCAGCCTTAGGTGCCTCGCCTTTCTTCTTCGTCAATTTTCTTCTTTTCTTCAATCGTCTCCTCGTTGAGGTGGTTCTTCTATCGCAAGTGATAAGACCGGCTTAACTGTGTTTCAAACTCGAATCGAAGCTCGCACCGAAGCGGCTCGGATGCCGTCTAAAATCTTTTTCGAAGACCTCGTCCAAGCGGTAGTCCATCCATCGTCGGCCGTATGAGGATCTATCTGAATGATGGGATCGGCCGAGATAACATCGACGGAACCTCCTTTCCGGGGTTCCTTCATGTACTCCTTCGGATCGTTATATTCCCTTTCCGCAGTCGTCATCGAGCCAACTTTTCAAGGTAATGCAATCTTCTATCTTGTGCCCAAGCATCTCGGTGGTAAGGGCAAAAGTCGGGATCACCTTTCTTGTTGACCTCTTCCGGTCTTTTAGGCTCCGGCAACCGGAAATCCGGAGTCTTCATCGTACTACGGAACATTTTTGGCATCGCTTCATTCTCGAACTGATATTCTCTCGCTCAAAAGCTCTCTTAATGTACGTTGCGGACGAGACGGTTGTTCATACCGCGGAGATGACCGATAGCCGGGTCGGGGTCGTCGGTAATTCCGTAGTGGTTGTCGCGGCCGTTCGGTGGTATTTGCATCGGCTGCTTGCCTTTGTCAACCGCCGCGACGATCCCGGATTTCTTTTCAAAAGTCTTTACAGTGCTTTTGTTTATCCGTCTTGTCAGTGAAACTTAATTGCTTTCGCCTCCTCTTGCAAGCTTCCGGCCTCGCTTAACAACTTCTCGAAAGTCTTAATAAGTAATCCCTCGAGGAGAAGTGCTATCGGGCCATGGATGCTTTTTAGCAAAATGCCGATCGCATGTCGTTCTTGCAACTGTGGTTCACACTTCATACTTAAGTTCCTCCATCGGAGTATGTAATCCACTAAAGTTTCATTCGGCTTCGCTTCTCTACCACTAAATCACCTATAGTGATGTGGTGTCGAGCTCCGCGAATCGCTCGATGAAGAGGTTCTCTAGCTCGAGAATGTCTTTACCGAACCATTTGGTAATTCCCGCATACCGGCCGAAGGCGATTCCCGACGACCGCCGACGAACCGTCGGAAGAGTAATGCATCGCTCCCGCCGCATTGCAACAACCGGCACGAAAGTGTGCCACATGCCGTCGGGGTTCCCTGCTCCGTCGAAGGTCTCGAACGCAGGTGGTACGAAGCCTTTCGGCATCGGATGCCGTCGAATTCTTCGGGTAAGGTCTACCCGTCCGAATGGATGTTCCGCTCTTCGATCGTGCTAAGGCTTCTCGCACTCCGCCGTTCCACCAAGTTCTTGATATCCTTTTCAGGAATCATACTTTGTGTTGTATCCTTTTTCAGCCGATCATCCCCATCGACGCGACGTAATCTCCTTTCCTCCGTCTACAATGTGAATGACCTCCGGGGGTGTTTCCTCGTGGTCGTATTTCGACTCCGGAGAGCGGCCGCAGCTACGGCCATCTCTTCCATCCTTTTTGCCATTCGAGCGATCGTGTCGTCTTTTCCCCGAAGTCGCCTTCTCATCAACTCCGGCTCCTCTCTTCTCGCGGCCGCAGGAGCACCTTGCGAAGCCGATGAAGCTCGTGTCTCAACCATGTTGATTTCTCGCGTATTCGTCGTCCATGAATTCCGATGAATCAATCTCGTCTCCGAACTTTTCTTCTCTTCTTTCGCCAATCGTCTGGATATCGGTTCTCAACTTTTCCATGGCATCTTCTAGCGGGCTTTCGTGTGTCTTCGTGGTTGTCGTGCGATAGCCGCCGGTCCCCTTCTCACGAGTCCCCTTCATCGCGGTAGCACTTTCTTCGCATTCAAGTCTCCCCGGCGAGACTTTCTTTCTCGGTCGTTGTTTCAATCTCAATCGCCCAAGAAGGGGACGCCATACCATCCTTCCGTCAGGTCTAGGATGGTCCGTCGGCCAAATGCCGGAAGGTGGTATCCTCCCTAATCCGTAATCCCGAGACGACAACAGCGTGACTAGCCTTCATCCTTTTACTCGGCTTTTCTCGCCATGATGGCGGGTTCTACTCGGGGCCCAAGACGGGATTCGACCGGCACCCGCCCTATCCTCCGTAGAATTTCCGATACGGGCAGCTTTTCCTTCTTCGCTAACTTTTCTACCAAAGTTCGCAGTCGAGCAAACGGCGTAGTTCTAGCTCTTTTTCGCGGCTATCGTTGTAATATGCGGGTCGTGGTAATGCGGCAGCAATCTCGCGAATATTTTCTTCATCTTCTCACGGCTGAGAGGGGATGAAATCTGCTTCCTCCCAACAAGCGGTATGTATTCAGCAGCGGCGAATATTCTCAGCTTCGGAATTTCTTCTAGAAAGCAATTTCAGCAACTTCCGGCTTCTTTAGCGATCCTTCTATTTCTATTTCTTCTCTGGGTCTTCGTTAGTGACTCGAATTCTCGAACCGGACCCGATCTCGAAAATGTAAGGTCTTACAGAAGATCCGTACCCTCCACGGTAACAGGTCCATCATAATCCCGGATTTCTTTCCCTTCGATTTGGCAAAAGTCTGGGTAGGTAGTAAACAACTAGACCAAGCGGGGTAGAAAGAATGGCTCTCCCGCGGGCAACAGTATTCCTCTTAGCTCGGGATCCTTCACAGAGGAGGGAACTCTGGGTCGACCTAAGGTCGAACTCAAGCGCCGCTCTTCAGCTTCGTATACCTTGTTCATCGCTGCGAAAAGGAGACGTCGATGATCTCGACGTTCGTGTTTTCAAATCCTCGTCCAAATCGGATGATTCCATTGTCTGGCAACTCATCCTTATGCATAGCCGAGGTCCAATCCATTGGTGAAAGAGAAAACCGCTCGGGGCTTCCATTTCCGCAGGTAGATTCTCGTTGTCGTCCTAAGTTATGCTTCTTTTCTTTAGGACGAAAAGAAAGGAATTGAAAAGAGTCCGAACTCATTCATGTTCACGTATTTATAAAAAGGAATCACTTATTAAAGGGTTTCGTTTATTTAGAACGGAGTGTTCAAAGGTGTAGAGAAGGTAAGGAATCTGAATCGGAGTTGAAGGGAAAAGAGAGTCTTAAGCAAGACTTCTCGACCCGAAGGATCACTCCTAAACTAACACCTATCGGGGTCCACCCCACCTCGAAATGAGGTAAAAGGATCTCTGAACCTCTCCGTCTGTGGGTGTCTAAACAAAGGGCTCCTAAATCCGAGAGAATGTTGGTTATACTTGTTCAAGGTAGAAATGAACATAGTATCCAACGGAAAGAAGGGTAGCTCGACCCACAAGGGATATGGATACACTACCGATTTTTGAAAGCAGAATTATTCGATTAAGATGGAGAGAGGAACTAGTCCCCAACGGAGTCGCCGTAAGTTGTGCGGCATATTTTTAGGTTATGTGTTTTATTTTGAAAAGGAGTCGCCTACGTAAATTGTCGACGAATTTTAATTTAATTTAAATAAATAATTTGAAAAGTAGTATTTGATTTTGAAAATAATTTTAAATTTGAAAATTTTAAGATATGAAATCAAACCGATCTCACATCCCGAATAGTTTATATAAACGAGCGCCGCACCACAAACCGTGTATCTATCCCGAAGAATAGACACACCGCTTGATAATGGGGCTCGATTAAATAAACTAGAAAGGTTTCGTGACATCCGTTTGGTCTCGCGAACCAATTTTATAAGCCGACAAATTCCCCGCTTAATATGAAACTATTAAACAGGTTTATATTACCTCGGGTTCTTAAAGTTCCCTATAAGGGCAAGCCCCTATAGTTAATTACATCTTAAGTGATCGGAATCACCTAAGAAAACTCTCGATAATAATCAATAATTCTCGCTCTCAAGAATTTCAAAGTTTAAGTTTTCAAAGGATTGAATTTTTGGAATTTCAAAAGGGATTAGCTCAAATTTGGAACATTTTATTTTGGAAATTCAAAGGAAGAAAAGTAGGAGAAATTACGGATCCGGCGTGACTTCGATAATTTCCCGACTACCCTATTGTTCGCTTCGGATTTAGGAAAATCCTAGTGTTTATTTAATGTTTTAATCTCGCCAATTTTAGTTAATTAGGGCTTATATTTATATGATAAAATCATACAAAATCGCCTAGAAGATATGAGGGTTTATGTCGTATCTGACGACTACCTCGAATCCTAAGACCGGTTAGGGCTTAATTTGCAATGCGAATGCCTAACGAAGAGTCGAGGATTTATGTCGCACTGTGCAAACTACCTCGAAGTCCTATGGCTTCGTTATTTAATTCTAGGAAAGTTTTGTCGATGTAGGTTCAAGTTTTGCCGACGACGATGGCCGTGCCGCCCACCATGCTCCGAGCTCCTCGTTGTCGCAGAGGTTTAGTTTTAGAAATCATAAATCAAGAGATGAGAGAAGTGTTCTGGTTTAGAGAAGTTTTAATTTCCAAGTGTTTTTTGTGTTTTAATTAAAACAAATCTTAAAGTTGATTATAACGACACCTGCTAAGATCCCACTGGCTCCATCCTTCCGCATCATTATTTTTATCGGATTCACTTAGTCCGGATGAATTTGCTAAACTCAACCGAATGAGTTCCACACTTTCATTTAGACCGTGGAAATCCCGTTAGCAACACGTAGGTTACATCATCCGAGATATTCCCGATCATCCAACAAGACGTTTTAATTTAGTTGTAATTGTAGTTTTGTGTTCCGTTTGTGATTAAATTTTGAGTTGTCTTATATTTTGAAATGTCATGGAGGTGAATTTTATCTTGTAGTGTCTTTTATTTTAATTTTGGGTTTCAGTTTTGGTTTCTGTCCTAAAGGTGTAGGTTTTCATGCAACCGTTGTTTATCATGCAAGAAAAATAAAGTGCTTTTGCAATAAAATAAACTCGCAATAAAATAAAAGCGTACCCGGAGGGTCTTCCCGTCATTCCAAGCCGCACTTAAAATCACAGCTTAGAATATTTAAGCAAGTTCCTAGGTAAAGCTAAGGGAAAGGTTTATGGTTTTCTACCAAATTCCTAATCCTATAGCCTAGTCATTTCCTATGACGTCTAGGTTCTTTCGTGTTTTTAGTTCAAGACGATTTTCTTCATCAAAGAACAATTAAGTTCAATTGTTCTTATCAACATCCTATCATATCGAGGAAGTGCTTAGGAGAGATCCCAAACATCTTTTCAATATTTCTAGGATCGTTTTAAGTCCAAATGAATTTAATTGTGTAAATGAATCGATCGTTCGAGGTTTTCAAGTTTTGTTAATTTGCTCAATGAACTATGACATTCGAATGTCCTATAAGTGAAGTAACATTTCATTTTAATGTTCTATTTAGGAGTTATGATAACTAAAGCTCCTAAGGGCAAAATGATATTTAATGATTTCGTGATTCAAATTTAAGTTCAAATTAATGATTTAAGTTTGGAATAGTGTTCAAGTTATTTTAGATTTATTTCTTCATGTCTTAAGTGAGGTTATTTAATTCAACTTAATTTAATTTAATTTAATTTAATTTAATTTAATTCAATTTAATTTAGTTTGATTTCGATTTAATTTAATTCAATTTAATTTATTTGATTTAATTTCTTAATTTAATTTTAATTTAATTTTAACTTAATTTAATTTATTTAATTTAATTTAATTTATTTATTTAATTTTAATTTATTTATTTAATTTTATTTAATTTAATTTAATTTAATTTTATTTATTTAATTTAATGTATTTAATTCATTTAATTTAATTTAATTTGTTTATTTAATTTAATTTAATTTTAATTTAATTTAATTTAATTTAAATTTTTTTTTGAAAGAGTTTAATGATTTAATTTTAATTTAATGATTAAGTCTTTTAATATTTTAAATTTGAGTTATCATTTTAATTAAGAGTTGAATATTAATGAGATGATTAATTTAGGGATTTTTAAATTAAAGAATAAATCTCTTCCTAATAATATCCCTATTTTAATAATTCCAATTTTATTATTCTTCCAAATTCAATTAATTATTTAATTAAGGTTTATTTTAATTATTTTTAAATTGTTTAGTAGGTTTCTACCCTTTAATTATTTAAATTTCAATCATCCAAATCAGATTAGGATCAGATATTTTACTTGTTAAAAATTTTATTAAACCTAAAGTTTTAATTAAGGGTTAAAATTTTAATTACCATTTTGCCCTTTAAGCCTAATAATTTCATAACTCACTAAATTGAACTCAAATGAACTTGAAATTTTTATGTGACTTCACTTATGTGTCAATAAAGACATGAGAGGAGAAAATGTGATTTTTTTGTATTTAATTTATTTATATAATTATTTTTTGTAGAAAATAGAAATTTCCAAGGAAAATTCAATAATATGACCAAGGGAAAGTTTCTGTCCTTAAGAAAATTAGGGGACATTCCTAATGACCAGAGGACCACTTGGACCAAATTTTGTAATTTTTTGAATTATATTTTATTTATTAGAATTATTCTAAGTTCTGGAGTATTAATTAATTTAAAAATAAAATAAATGTTGAAAAATAAATTTTATAATTTTTAAAATTCTCTCTGATATCAAGGATTCCAGAGAACCAAACTTTACAATTTTCTGATTTTTCTTTGATTTATTATAATTATTTTGGTGAAAATGCTAGAAAATACATTTTTTAATTTTAAAATTACCCTAGAGCTTTAAAAATTAATATCTCACTAAATAGACCTAGGAAAAATATGGGACTTGTTCCTAAGTGATTGAAATTCAAAATATGACATTTTGGTGAATTTTATTATTTTTGTGATTTTTATTATTTTTTAATTATTAAAAATATTAAAATAATATTAAAAATCAACTTTTTTAGAAAATTGAAATTTTAATTTTCTTAAACTCCCCTGATATCAGAGAGACTCCAAAACCAATTTGGTGAATTTTTGAAAGATATTTTGAAAGTTATGAATTTTTAAAGTTTAAAATGACTAAGCTGGCTTAATTAACCCAATTAGTGAGGCTAACCAAGTCCAATCGACCTCAAATTTTTATGATGGGTTCCTCTGATCCTAAAGGTCAGTGGAGAATTGATTTCAAGTCAATTTGATCTATGGTTAACTCTAATTAATTAGAAACCTATTTTGGGTGTTTAAGCCAATTAGGGTTAATCTAAGTGAATTAACTCAAATCCTATTTTTCCTAGTGGTTCTCTCGGTCATAAGGAACATCACCAAATTTTCCTAGAATTTATTTCACAACATGCTAATTTTTGAAATTAAAATACTTAAAACAGCAACATGCATTTGAAAAATCAATAACTTTTCACTGAGATGGCCTCTCCGACCTCGGAAAATTCAGTGGAATGTCCCTAAGTTCGTAGGCTTCAAAAGCCCTATAGTCTCATGCCATGGTGAATTGTATACATACATGGAGAATTAAAACAATGCAGGGAGTAAATAATTAATTAAAAATAAAATACTGGACAAAATTAATTAATTTCTTTTCCACATTATTCTCCTCCGTTCACCGAGCAAGAGGGTATTTTTATTTTATTTTTGTGATTTTTCTACACAAAGTTATGAATTTTTAAAGTTCGGGAATTAAATAAATAGAAAATACCCCTATTTATCTACTTAAGTGACGCGGCGCCGCGTCAACCTTAACGTCTCCGAAGGCACACGCGTCACGATTCCATTCGACGCCGCCATCCGCGTCGCCGCTCCCGGACCCGCCGTATCGCTCCGTCTTCTCATCCGGCGCGATCCCCGCCGTCCGTGCGCGCGTGTATTAAATGGACTCGCATCCGTTCATCGTCCATGACCGGTGTGATCCCGTGACCGTCCACACTCTAACCCTAAGAACTCACTCGATTCTCAATGGATTTTCGTGTTCTTATGCTCTACGGATTCGTCTCAAGAGACGAACACATCCATACCGTAGAACATGCATCGAAATTAAGGCATTTGAAATGGAGAATCTCCGTAGCTCTGGATGAAGAATTAGCTCATACCTTTGCTCGTAGAAGTGTGGCTTCGATCCGAGAGTTGCCGCACCTTCGATCGGGTCCTAAGCAAGCTCCGCATGAAGTCTCCCGGTCCGTGAATCGTCTCAGGTTGGACTTCGACCACGCCCGATCACAAAGCTTCGGAGGCCGGAGCAACCGGGTGACCTCGGAGATGGGGCTTTATCGGTGGACACCTTCCCTCGGTCCGGTGAAGGTGTAGAGACAATCAATTTGGGGATTGGCTCACCGCGGAGGAGTGTCCCGGTTTTGGGCTCGGATTTCAACTCCGAAATCGAGCTCGCAGCAGAAGAAATGGCAGGGGGATCTCACCTGGGATCAAGTGCTCCGTGTATGAGGAGGGGTCTCGGAACAATTTTGCGCAGTTTTGGCAAGGTTTTTGCAACTCTCCTCTCATGGCCGCGAGGGGGTGGTGTTTAAATCAGCATGGCTCGAGGCTCTCCTGTGGGGTTTAATGGTCGGGATCACCGCTAGTCAAGGGAAGAACAGCCCATGCTATCCATTCGGGTTGGGACAAGTCAGCAATGGAGAATTCCAATGTCGGCTCATATGCGAGCTTTCGACCATGGTGTTTTCCTGCGATCGGGGTGGCCGGCCGGCAGCATGGGTCACCCTCGTGGTCAGTGCGTCGTGGCTTCGATGTTTGTGAAGGCAACTGGTGGCTGCCATGTGTAAAGTGGTCGAATCAAAATGGAATGGGAAGGGGTCATTTTGGCTTCAATTTGGTCAACCCATTGGTTTGGGTTGGGTGCACCTCCCCATGGCCTGATTTTGGGCCGAGAGGATCATTGAGTCACCGCCATGGAGTGGTGAAGTCTCCATCCATGGTGAGGCGGCTAAGCATGGTTTAGTGTGCGACATGCTTAAGGTAAAAAAAGGTTAAAGGAGGTTTAAGAAAGAACCCCTCTTCTTGCCATAAATGGACTAATGACAAGTCAAAGCCCTCATGGCTTCATGTGGCTTCGAGAATGGCTTGCTCATGGCTCCATTTGGCTTGGGAAAAGGTTCGGTCAATTTCATAAAAAGCGGTTTTAAGAATTTTGGATATTTTGGTGTGAATTTGTATGGGGCTTGATTTGGAATTGTTTGATGATGGAATTATAACTTAGGGAATGGCTTTGATTAAATGGATGACAAATGGAAATGTCATGTGGGCTTTAGTGGCCAAATTCGGGCTTTTATGTTTCGTGGAAATTGGCTTTTAGTGAGGTTTAGTGGAAGTGGGCTTTTAAATTTAAAATGGATTTTGGGATGAGATTTTGGTAAAGGCTTGGGCCAAATAATTGTTGAGTTTGGTTTAGGGATGCTTCATGAGTGGTTTGAAACAAGTTCGAGGTGATTTGGGTTTGAATTGGTTTGAATTCGGTTTAATCTGCAAGTGAGCCTATGTAGGTCAAATTGGGCTAACTTGGGCCAATGTTGGGCTAGGGTTGAAATTGATGTAAAATAAATGTTGAGAAATATTTATGGGAGTGTTTCAAAGAGGTTTTGGCTTTGGTTAGGTTTTGATTTTGGGATTTGGGCTCATTCTGGGCTAGGTTCGGGTTTAGGTCAAAAATGGGCCTTTTAGCTTTGGGGTTGAATTTGAGTGGGGTTTGGATCAAAGTTTTGGGCAAATCATGTTAGTGTTTTGTTTATGGGGATGTCAAGGAAGGTTTAGAAAAGATTTGGGGTTAATTGGAGTTGAATTGGGTGAGTTTGGGTTAGGTTTGGGTCATAGGTCCAAATCGGGCTTTAAGGCCAAAAGTGAAATTGATCCCAATGCCAATCAAATTGGGCTTGTATTTGGTCTAGATTGGTGTTGGGGATGTTGAATTGAAGTTTAGAATTGAATTGGACCAAAATTGGGGTCAATTGGGTAGATTTGGCTCGACATCGGGTTTACTTTGGGTTAAAATGGTCAAATTGGGGGTTTTGATAAAAGTGGGGTAAATTGACAAAATTGGCCCATGGTGTAGTTGAACAAAATGAAATTGGGAATATTTGGGATTTTCTGGAATTTTCTGGGAATTTTCTGAATTTTTGGATTTTTGGGTCAAAAGGGGTATTTTGGGTATTTGGAAGGTATTGGGAGGTATTTTTGGAATTTTTGGCATTTTTGGTTATGGATGATCAATTTAAGTGATGTGGAAATGTTTGAGATTGATTTTGGAGAAATTTGGGTGATTTGGAAATTTTTGAGAAATTTCGCTATTCAGTGCTTTGTAGTTCATGGTGTCGGGTCCCGGGTCAAAAATCGAAAATTTGGAAAATTGAAGATTGGGTGGATGTAAGTGAAATGAAATCATTTTTGTTGAGCCATGAAGCCATATCAAGCCCACATGAGCCATGAAGGGACTCATTTCGAGGCATTCACCATGTTGTTCCTAACCCTCTTACCAAGGGCTTAGTGGTTAAGGACCATCCATGTGAATCACCTACATGAGTCGGAGGTCAAGTCAGGTATGGGTGTGTTTTTAGGAGGTGTGTGAAAGTGTAGTGTGTGTGCAAGTCAACCCTTCACCGCACTCAGCTACCTGTGGCAGGTCCTAAGGCCAAAGAGTCCTATAGAACTCATCCTTTAAACTTCCACCTTCGATTTCAA
>JAKZJZ010001471.1:0-27659 GCA_022702705.1 Papilionanthe hookeriana x Papilionanthe teres | reverse complement strand
ATTTCGGTGCGATAGGAAGAGAATCCTAAAGCAGTGCAGTCTTGGATGTAAAATCCTCGACCCAAGAGTTTGAATTTGATGTATTTCAGTGCAATAGGAAAAGAAAATCCTAAAGCAGTGCAGTCTTGGATGTAATATCCTCGACCCAAAGGTTTGAATTTGATGTATTTCAGTGCAATAGGAAGAGAATCCTAAAGCAGTGCAGTCTTGGATGTAAAATCCTCGACCCAAGAGTTTGAATTTGATGTATTTCGGTGCGATAGGAAGAGAATCCTAAAGCGGTGCGGTCTTGGATGTAAAATCCTCGACCCAAGAGTTTGAATTTATGTATTTCGGTGCGGTAGGAAGAAAATCCTAAAGCGGTGCGGTCTTGGATGTAAAATCCTCGACCCAAAAGTTTGAATTTGATGTATTTCGAGTGCAATAGGAAGAGAATCCTAAAGCGAGTGCGGTCTTGGATGTAAAATCCTCGACCCGAAGGTTTGAATTTGATGTATTTCGGTGCAATAGGAAGAGAATCCTAAAGCGGTGCGGTCTTGGATGTAAAATCCTCGACCCAAAGGTTTGAATTTGATGTATTTCGGTGCGGTAGGAAAAGAATCCTAAAGCGGTGCGGTCTTGGATGTAAAATCCTCGACCCAAAGGTTTGAATTTGATGTATTTCGGTGCGATAGGAAAAGAATCCTAAAGCGGTGCGGTCTTGGATGTAAAATCCTCGACCCAAAGGTTTGAATTGATGTATTTCGGTGCGGTAGGAAAAGAATCCTAAAGCGGTGCAGTCTTGGATGTAAAATCCTCGACCCAAAAGTTTGAATTGATGTATTTCAGTGCAGTAGGAAAAGAATCCTAAAGCAGTGCAGTCTTGGATGTAAAATCCTCGACCCAAAAGTTTGAATTGATGTAAGGTTTAATGTGAGATCTGGAAAGATCGAATTTGAGATTTGAAATTTGACTGAGATTTGAAATTTGGAAAGATTGAACTTGAATTTGAAATTTGATTTAAGATTTGATTTGAAATTTGGAAGATGAAATTTGAAGTTTGATCGAGATTGGATTTAACATTCTTGTTGATTTTGTTTATCCTTTAATGATTCGAATTTTATTTTGTTGTTTATTTAATGTTCATGTGAATTTGGTGTTTGTCATTTTTTAGATTTTTTTTAGAAAGTTTTCTTTTATCTTTTTTTTTATTCCTTTTACGTTCTTTGTTCGAAGTTCTTTCAACTTTAATGGCGTTTCCCAATCAATTTGCACAAAAGAGGTGAAGGCCAAAAAAAATGTGACATAGTCGCTTTCATTACAATCATACTGAAGATACATCGTACAACTTGATATGGAATATATTTAATACAATCCATGTAGACTCAAAACGGACAGTGTATGATCTTTGTTGATCCATCTAAAGAAGCATCCGTCGAAAGCCCATGTACGAATAGTGAGATACATGGTCGATAACATCACCTTCCAATCCATCCTTGGCGAGGATGCCGTATGGATGTACATTGGAGGTGTGATATTTTCCATGTAACTCACAGCTCGTAAGGCCGGAGGCTCTCTAGCTCCGGGTCTGGTTGGAAATGGTAAGGTGTCCTTCTGTCGTCCATCCTTCTGAACGTAACTGAAATCCTCTTCACTGGTACTCCTGGTATGCAATGCTTGGCGATATCTGCTCCGTTACCCTTCAGTATCATGACGGAACCTACCGGTAGTGGTATCTTCACTGGCCCTCGGAACTCACTCGGGCCCGCTATCCGGAGGGTCGGATCCGAACATGATGTTACACTCGCTCGGGAAAGAGGCTGTGCGAGAAGGCTCGACAAAGTCATGGTGATCTATGTGTGGGGGTATACGGTCACCCTGTTTGTAGATATTGATGATGCGGTATTGGGTATGCGGTCTGCGGCGATACCCTCCATGTTATCAATCTCTTTACCATTCTCTTGATGACTGATGGCATCGGGTCCACTTGCCCATGACGGAGTATTCTCGGCGGGTTTCCCTTCTGTCCTCGGCAAAGTTGTAACGAGCATCCACATTGTATTGTGATTCTTCCTTTCCACGGCATCCATCTCCGGGGCTGCGAGTATGTGTTTTCCCTTAGGCGGCTTGCTCGGCCGGTCTTTTCAAATCCGGATGCAATCCACGATTTCTTCGCTGCCCATACTACGAGAATACGTACGTATGTAATTCGAGGCCCTCCAGGTATATTGATTCTTACGCACTCTAATCCTTTCGAAGTATTCAAAGGTTTTCTTTTCAACATTTTGCATTCTCTCCGGCTCGTATTCGGAATGATCTGCGGATGGCGAGGCCTTGTGACATATTGTGGGATATAAGGTTCGATCCCTTCACGTTCTCCTGCATACCTCGGCTCCTCGGGGATGATGCACTGTCGGGACATCCCCGGGGTTGCTTCGCAACAAGGTCATGCATCACTTGGTGGTTCTATCCGGTGGCGTGGTAGCCTTCTTTCTTCGGTTTTTGTGAGATTTCTCCGGTTCTTCTGTCATCCTAGGAGCTGGCCTCCTTTCTTCGGTTCTGGTGAACCGGTGTCCTTGAAGTGTATGCAGCGACATTAGCAAGCTGCCTCGTCGTGTTGATCCGCGGCTAGTTTTGTCAACATCTTACGGATACGGCGATTCTTATTTCTTCGTTGCGTTGCTGTGAGAGTAGCTCTCCGAACTTCTTGAATCTCCGTGGGCGCGGCGGCGACAAGCTCGCCCTCTGCTGTAGCGACTACGGACTTCATTTTCTTATCTTCTTCAATATTTGTCTTTCTTTTCTTGTTCTTTGGATTGGTGGCTTGGGCCACCCACTTTCATCCTTGTATGTCAGGGCGGTTCTTCTCGGTCGGCGGGACCCGGTCACTTTCCTCGTACTTGTAGGCTGCTGGTGCGAAATGCGAGTCGATCTCGATTATCGCTCCATCTTTCACCCTCTTTTCATCGAGTGCGAGGCTTACGCCATTCTTAAAGTTCAAGACCAACCGCCCGCTCGACATTTCCCTGCGAAAAGACAAGGAAAAGGATCGAGGGTCGTACTAAGAACAAGAACATCAAGAAAATGTTTATTAAAGACATCTTGTTTTATTATTATTTTTATATTTTCAAATTTAACGGGAATGAAGTGGGATAAGATCAGGTAAGAGATTTTGATTTGGAAAAGAAGGACAATTTTATTGTCAGGATTTTATTTATTTTAGCACATTTTTGTTATTTTTGGGTTCGGACCCATTCATAAGTAATCACTTCACCCGTGCTTCTAGGGATGGAAAGTTCATTCCTTCGAAACATCGAGTAGCGTAATACTTTTTCAAGTATCGTCCATTGATCGGAAGCATATGTCGTTCTCCACGGCAATTCACTAGTCGGTAGGAACCTCCTGAGTATGCCGCTTCGACCACAAACGGTCCTTCCCGAGTGGGTTCAAATTTTCCCCATCTTGCGGTGTGCGAGAATAGGTCTTTTGAGAACGAGAACTAGATCACCAACTTTGAAGGTTCTTGGGCGGACCGGTTTATCATGAGCCTGAATCATCTTAGCTTGGTATAATTCTAAATTCATGTTGCGTGCAAGTCTTTTCCCTTCCGGGCTTTCTAATTCTTCGAGTCGTAATTTGGCGTTCTCTTACGTTGTGATTTTATTCGCAAGCTGCGATTCCGAGTGAAGGGAGGCCGAACCTCTAAAGGTAACATCTTGCCTCGGACCCATACACCGGAGCGTAAGGTGTAGCTTGCGTAGGAGTTACGAAGGTTGTCCGGTAGGCCCATAAGGCTTCTAACAACTTCTCGTGCCAATTTCTCTTATTGTCGTCTAAAGTCTTCTTTAAAATTTGAACGAGAGTTTTATTAAAAGCCTCGGCTAGGCCGTTTGCTCTTGGGTAGTAAATTGTTGAATATCGCCGGTCGATTCCGTGTCTCCGACAAAATTGTTGATTTGTGTGCTTCGAATGCGGCCCGTTATACGAGATGATCTGCGCGGCACCCGAAACGGTAGACAACTTGGTTCTTGAAAAATTGTAGCACGTGATGTGCTTTCACTTCTCTAAGTGGAGCCGCCTCTGCCCACTTGGAAAAGTAATCTGTAGGCTGCAAGAATGAAGCGATGTCCTTTTGACGACGGCGGTTCTATTGGACCCACTATATCCGTGCCCCAACATTCGAATGGCCGCGATGCGATTGTCGGATGTAGCACATTTGGAGGTTGGTGTAAAACCACTCCGTGCACTTGGCAGCTGGTGACGGCTCTTGGCGATTTTCATGCGGTCGGTCATCATCGAGGGCCGGTAGTACCCTAGTCTTTTAATTTTCATTTTCATCTTCGGACCCGATTGGTGAGCGCCACAGAGTCCTGAATGCACTTCTTTAACAATTTCACGGGCTTCGGACCCGCTTAGGCACCTTAGCCACATTTGATCAAAAGACCTTCTGTATAATGTGTTGTTTACTAATGCGTAGGACAGAGTTCTTTTCTTGATCTGATGGGCTAACGACCTATCCTCACGGTAGTTTCCTCGTTTGTAGGTAATCCATCAATGGTTGTCGTCGATCTTCCGTGTTTTTACGTCATCTGTTGCAATCGATCCTTTTTCCTTTTCGATTTGTGTACCGGTGTCCATGTCAGTTGTGATAGGACACGGCGTCAGTGAGCCGACACTTCCACCGATTCATCTTGCAAACGAGGCAAATTCTTTTGCGAGACGAGCTAGCGCATCCGTTAGAGCGTTTTCTTTTCGAGGAATTTTGTAGATTGTCACATTCGGAATTTGTTCAACAATGTTGTATGGCATCTTGGAAGTATTGCTCGAGTCTTGGTTTTAAAATTCGTATTGTCCGGCGATACGTTGAATGATTAGCTGTGAATCTCCGTAGATGTTGATGTACGTTATCCCCATTTGAATGGTTAATTCCGATCCTGTTATGAGGGCTTCGTATTCCGCTTCGTTGTTTGTACATGGTTACGTCAGTGGTAGGAGTATCTTAACATCCCCGCTCCGGTGTTATAAAGATTAGCCCGATTCCTGCCTTACCGGGCACTATCACTTGCGATTCTTCGTCTTTATGTGCTGAAGATGCTCCGTCGAAATACAATTCCCAACGTCGATCATCAAGGTCTTCTAGGTTCATTATTTGTTCATCTGGCAGATCGTCATTGAGAGGAGATTCTGCCGGCAAAGGGTGTGCTGCAAGGAAGTATGCTAAGGCTTGTCCCTTTAAGGCACGAAGAGGCACGAAAGTTATATCGAATTGCAATAATATCATTGACCATCTGGCAAGTCTGCCGGAAAGCGTTGGACGAGTCATCAAGTATTGCAATGGATTAAACTTCGAGATCAGGTTGACCTTATGAGAAAGCATGTAGTGCTCGAGCTTTTGAGCGGCGAAGATCGGGGCCAAACAATGCTTTTCAATTGCGGGATACCTTATTTCCGTCGGCGATGAACGACGGCTTAAGTAATAAAGAGCATTTTCTTTACCCTCATCATTGACACGGGCTAACGGGGCTCCGAGAGAGTCGTCTAAAGCCGCGGTATAAAGTATTAGCGGTCTACACGAGGCCAGGGCTGCTAAGACGGGAGGTGTCATTAAATATTGTTTAATGTCCTCGAAGGCCCTACGGCATTTCTCTTCCCGAATAAATTTGGCGTCCTTTTTAACTAGTGCCGAGAAAGGTGACACCTACCGACGGGTTTGAGATAAAGCGTCGAAGATATGCCGGCTTCCCTTGAAAAGATCGTAGTTGTTTTAAGGTTTTGGGAGGCGGCATTTCTAAGATGGCTTTAATCTTTTCCGGATCGATTTCAATTCCACGATGTCGGACAACGAATCCTAAGAATTTCCGGAGGTGACGCCGAAGGCGCATTTTAAGGGATTCATCTTAAGGTTAAATTGCCTTAATCGTTCGAAAACAATTCTCGAATCATACAAATGGTTGTCCTTTACTTTGCTTTTGATGACCACATCGTCCACGTAGCATTCGACTTGATTGTGGATGAGATCATCAAAAATTCTTGTCATTGCTCTGCGGTAGGTTGCTCTGCGTTCTTCGATCCGAATGGCATCACTTGTGTAGCAAAATACTCCGATCGGCGTTACGAATGCTTGTAAGCTTTTCATCTTCGGAGCCATTTTTATTTGGTTGTATCCGAAGATCCATCCATGAATGAGAATATTTCGTGTGTTGAAGCAATGTCGATCATTAATTCAGGATCGGTAGAGGAAATTCATCTTTTGGACATGCCTTGTTTAAATCTCTGAAATCCACACAAATTCCGATCGACCATTCTTCTTCTGATTGGTACCACGTTGGCTAACCAAGTCGGGTATTGTTCTTCACGGACAAATTTAGCGTCTATTAGCTTTTTAACTTCGGTATGACTTGTTGTTCGATTTCTAGACGCATTCTTACGGGACCTTGTCGACTGGAACGAAGTAGGGTCCACTCCTAGTTTATGAATTGCGACCTCCGGAGCTAAACACGGCATCTCATCGTAGCTCCAAGCGAAACAGTCTTTGAATTCCATTAATAACTTGATTATTTCTTCTGAGTCTTCTTTATTGAGTAAGGAGCTAACAAAGGTAGGTTTAGGCTCTTCGCTAGTACCTAAGTTAACTTCCGTTAACTCATCTATCGTAGATTTGATTTCTTCTTCGAATTCGGTGGAGCGTCTCCAATTTGTAAATCTTCGAGTTCGTCCGTAGTTTCCATGCAGTTTTCATTAGATTCGCAAGTGACAACCAAGCAAAATTCAGTATCGTCAACTGATCCTACTGTGCCGAATCCGAGACCATGTTTTGAGTTGGGTAAACGACCGGAGTTATTCCATAAATTTTCAAAACTTTGTGATTGACCTTTTGTCCACTGTCGAGGTAAGAAACCACGTTGAATTAAATTTTGAACACGGGGAGAGTACCACTCAAAAGGCAATTCCATTAATTCGATGAAGTAGCATCTTCAAATTGTACATTATTTTCAATTTTGGAGGAAGAAGCACCACGGTAGAATTTGATTGGTTTTGCACCACCGCTATGTACCTCTTTGACCTCCATACCTTCGATCTTATTAGAACGGATCGGGGTCAGGGTCATAGTATGTACATAGTGGTTAATCTTCTCGTACATCGATTTATATTCTTCGTTTCTTTCATCTTCAATAGGGATTTTGAATTGCGGCTTCTTTCGACTTATTGTCGTTGCTTCTTGTTTGATTTCTCTTTCTTCTTGAACTATATTCCCAATCGACATTGATGGTTGGTTTCCTCTGTCCAATTGTCCTAATGTCTCTACCACGACCTCGTCCCCGGCCTCGACCTCGGATGCGAGTTGTGGAGAAACCTTCACCATCTCGCCGTAAGGGAGTGGTGAGTGACTGTTGGACTAGAACTTCAGGTTCTTCGTTGTCCCGAACTTTCTTTGCTTCATTTGTTATGGTATCTCTGGAGAAGATCGTTTTCTTCGGTGGTGCATAATAAGCCGCATCCTCGTGGATTCCAATTTCATGTACGGAGAATGGTTGTAAGTCACCTTTGATGCACTTGTTCCCCTCCATCGTAGTACTTGATGCATCGATGTAGAGATGATGGTACCATCCTGTTTTCATGTATCCATGGTCGGCCCGGTAGAGCGTTGAACGACGTTTCGAATCGATTATGTGAAATTTCGCGGTTGTCTTTGCTAAGTCACCGGTCTTCATTAGCGGTGTTATTGAGCCGAGGGCTCTTTCTCCTTTCTGGTTGAATCCTCTTAATAACATTTTGTCGGCTTCGAGTTCACGAGCATCAATTTCCAAGTATGCTAGCGTTCGAAGATTCATTATATTGATTGATGCTCCTGGATCCACCAATACTCTGGAGAGTGTAAACTTCCCAATTGTAACTGAAATGTACAACGGTCGGTTGTGGTCTGCTGTCCCAAGTAGTAGGTCGTTGTCCGTGAAGGTAACACCTCGTTGTTCCTTTAACGAGCAAACCTCATCTAAGGAATCTCCGGCCATTTGAGCTAAGCAAATTTCTGGATCAAGTAAGGCCTTGATCAGAGCTTCTCTCATCTCCTTTGATAAGATGAGAGCGTCGTAGATGCTCAGTTTGGCTGGTAGCTTCCTAAGATGGGCTAGCACGTTGTAGTCCACTTTGTTTTCATGTGTCTCTGCTTCTTCTCGAATGGGTATTTCTTCTGCCGGGGTTGGTTCTTCCTGAACAACCACCTGCTTCCCTTTGTCTTTCGGACCCATTCTCGGAGGTAAAACTTTTCCACTTCTTAAGTTGACTTCTGTAATTTCCTCTGAATCTATTGTTGAGCTCGCCGGTGTCTCTTCTTGAATCGGAATGACAGGCTCTTCCGGATTAGCTTCGAGTACGAAGGCTCTAACTCCATCGTATTTGGAGCTCCTCGAAACTCGCGGATAGATTCGTTGCTTGTTGAACTCTCGTAGCCTCCTTGATGGATGTCTTCTTCATTATTTTGCTTGTCGAGATCGTGTATGATTTGAGAATTGTCGTTGGTATCGAAATCGACATCCGGATTATCGTTAGTTACGTAATCGTTAGAAACAGTTAAAACGTAGCCAACGCCATCACCCTTATCATTATATGATCCCACCGAAGTGAGCGAGATAATCATACGAGTCAAGGGTTCGAGGGATTTCTCCCCAGAATCGGAAACAACTATCCTAGGATAAGCAGCCCCTAGTCCAGCCTTAGGTGCCTCGGTCTTCTCTTCTTCGTCGATTTTCTTCTTTTCTTCGATCGTCTCCTGTTGAGGTGGTTCTTCTATCGCAAGTGATAGTACCGGCTTAACGGGTTTCAAACTCCGAATTGAAGCTCGCACCGAAGCGGTTTGGATGCTTTGTCTAAAATCTTTTCGAAGACCTCGTCCAAGCGGTAGTCCATCCATCGTCGGTCGTATAGGGATCCATCGGAATGATGGGATCGATCGAGATAACATTGACGGAACCTCCTTTACGGGGTTCCTTCATGTACTCCTTCGGGATCGTTATATTCCCTTTCCGCGAGTTGTCATTGAGCCAACTTTTGAAGGTAATGCAATCTTCTATCTTGTGCCCAAGCATGCGGTGGTAAGGGCAAAAGTTGGGATCACCTTTCTTGTTGACCTCTTCGGTCTTTTAGGCTGCGGCAGTCTGGAAATCCGGAGTCTTCATCGGACTACGGAACATTTTGGCACTTGCTTCATTCTTGAACGGATATTCTCTCGCTCAAAAGCTCTCTTAATGTACGTTGCGGACGAGACGGTTGTTCATCTTGCGGAGATGACGCGATAGTCGGGTCGGGGTTGCTGGTAATTCTGCTAGTGGTTGCTTGCGGCCGTTACGGTGGTATTTGCATCGGTTGCTTGCCTTTGTCGACTGCTGCGACGATCCGGATTTCTTTTCAAAAGTCTTTACAGGCTTTTGTTTATTTGTCTTGTCGGTGAAACTTAATTGCTTTGCCTCCTCTTGCAAGCTTCCGGCCTTGCTTAACAACTTCTCGAAAGTCTTAATAGTAAATCCCTTGAGGAGAAGTGCTATCGGGCCGTGAATGCTTTTTAGCAAAATGCCGATCGCATGCTTGTTCTTGCGAGTTGTGGTTCACACTTCATGCTTAAGTTCCTCCATCGGAGTATGTAATCCACCAAAGTTTCATTCGGCTTACGCTTCTCTACCACTAAATCACCTATAGTGATGTGGTGTTGAGCTCCGGCGAATCGCTTGATGAAGAGGTTCTCTAGCTGCGAGAATGTCTTTACTAGAACCATTTGGTAATTCGCATACCGGTCGAAGGCGATTCCGACGGACTGGCGACGAACTGTCGGAAGAGTAATGCATCGCTCCCGCCGGCATTGCAACAGCCGGCACGAAAGTGTGCCACATGCTTGTCGGGGGTTCCCGGTTCCGTCGAAGGTCTTGAACAGAGGTGGTACGAAGCCTTTCGGGTATTGGACAGCGTCGAATTCTTCGGGGTAAGGTCTACCCGTCCGAATGGATGTTCCGCTCTTCGATTGTGCTAAGGCCTCTCGCACCTGCTGTTCTACCAAGTTCTTGATATCCTTTTCAGGAATCATACTTTGTGTTGTATCCTTTTTTAGCTGATCATCCCCATTGACGGATGTAATCTCCTTTCCTCCGTCCACAATGTGAATGACCTCTGGGGGTGTCTCCCTTTGTGGTTGTACTTGACTGCGGAGAGTGGCCGGAGCTACGGCCATCTCTTCCATCCTTTTCGCCATTTGAGCGATCGTGTCGTCTTTCTCCTGAAGTCGTCTTCTCATCGATTCCGGCTCCTCTCTTCTGCGGCCGCAGGAGCACCTTGCGAAGGCGATGAAGCTCGTGTCTCGACCATGTTGATTTCGCGTATTCGTCGTCCATGAATTCCGATGAATCGATCTCGTCTCCGAACTTTTCTTCTCTTTCTTTTGCCAATCGTCGGATATCGGTTCTCGACTTTTCCATGGCATCTTCTAGCGGGGCTTTACGTGTGTCTTCGTGGTTGTCGTGCGATAGGCTGCCGGGTCCCCTTCTCACGAGTCCCCTTCATCGCGGTAGCACTTTCTTCGGATTCGAGTCTCTGGCGAGACTTTCTTTCTCGGGTTGTTGTTTCGATCTTAGCGCCCGATGAGTGGGACGCCATACCATCCTTCGGCGGTAGAAGGTCTAGGACCGGACGGTACGTCGGCCAAATGCTTTGGAAGGTGGTATCCTCCCTGTCTGTAATCATGAGACGACAACAGGCGGACTAGCCTTCATCCTTTTACTTGGCTTTTCTGCCATGATGGCGGGTTCTACTCGGGGCCCAAGACGGGATTTGATTGGCACCCGCCCTATCCTTCGTAGAATTTCTGACACGGGGCAGTTTTCCTTCTTCGCTAACTTTTCTACCAAAGTTTGCAGTCGAGCAAACGGCGTAGTTCTAGCTCTTTTCTTGCGGCTATCGTTGTAATATGCGGGCTGTGGTAATGTGGCAGCAATCTTGCGAATATTTTCTTCATCTTCTGCGGCGGAGAGGGGATGAAATCTGCTTCCTCCCAACAGTGGTATGTATTCAGGCAGCGGCGAATATTCTGGCAGTTCTGGAATTTCTTCTAGGAAAGCAATTTCAGCAGCCCTGGCTTCTTTAGCGATCCTTCTATTTCTATTTCTTCTCTGGGGTCTTTGTTAGTGACGGAATTCTTGAACTGGACCCGATCTCGAAAACAGAAGGTCTTACAGGAAGATCTGTACCCTCCACGGTAACAGGTCCATCATAATCTTGGATTTCTTTCCCCTTAGATTTGGCAAAAGTCGGGGTAGGTGCAGAAACAACTAGACCAGTGGGGGTAGAAAGAACAGTCCTCCTGCGGGCAACAGTATTCCTCTTAGTCGGGATCCTTTGCAGAGGAGGGAATTCTTGGGTTGACCTAAGGTTGAACTCAAGCAGCGGCTCTTCGGCTTCGGATACCTTGTTCATCGGTGCGAAAAGGGAGACGTCGGTGATCTTGACGTTCGTGTTTTCAAATCCTTGTCCAAATCGGATGATTCCATTGTCGGGCAACTCATCCTTATAGACGGCGAGGTCCGGTCCATTGGTGAAGGAGAAAATCGAGTTTTGGGGCTTCCATTTCGCGAGGGTAGATTCGGTTGTCGGTCCCGAGTTATGCTTCTTTTCTTTAGGACGAAAAGAAAGGAATTGAAAAGAGTCCGAACTCATTCATGTTCATGTATTTATAAAAAGGAATCACTTATTAAAGGGTTTGTTTATTTAGAACGGAGTGTTCAAAGGTGTAGAGAAGGTAAGGAATCTGAATCGGAGTTGGAAGGAAAAAGAGAGTCTTAAGCAAGACTTCCCGACCCGAAGGATCACTCCTAAACTAACACCTATTGGGGGTCCACCCCACCTCAGAAATGAGGTAAAAGGATCTCGGAACCTCTCTGTCTAGGGGTGTCTAAACAGTGGCTCCTAAATCCGAGAGAATGTTGGTTATACTTGTTCGAGGTAGAAATGAACATAGTATCCAACGGAAAGAAGGGTAGTTTGACCCACAAGGGATATGGATACACTACCGATTTTTGAAAGCAGAATTATTTGATTAAGATGGAGAGAGGAACTAGTCCCCAGCGGAGTCGCCAGAAGTTGTCGGCATATTTTTAGGTTATGTGTTTTATTTTGAAAAGGGAGTCGCCTACAGAAATTGTCGGCGAATTTTAATTTAATTTAAATAAATAATTTGAAAAGTAGTATTTGATTTTGAAAATAATTTTAAATTTGAAAATTTTAAGATATGAAATCAAACCGATCTCACATCCCGAATAGTTTATATAAACGAGCGCCGCACCACAAACCGTGTATTTATCCCGAAGAATAGACACACTTTGCTTGATAATGGGGCTCGATTAAATAAACTAGAAAGGTTTGTGACATCCGTTTGGTCCGCGAACCAATTTTATAAGCCGACAAATTCCCCAGCTTAATATGAAACTATTAAACGGGGTTTATATTACCCAGGTCCTTAAAGTTCCCTATAAGGGCAAGCCCCTATAGTTAATTACATCTTAAGTGACGGGAATCACCTAAGAAAACTCTCGATAATAATCAATAATTCGCTCTCAAGAATTTGAAAGTTTAAGTTTTCAAAGGATTGAATTTTGGAAATTTCAATAGGGAATGGATCAAATTTAGAACATTTTTATTTTGGGAATTCAAAGGAAGAAAAGTAGGAGAAATCACGGATTCGAAGCGGACTTCGGTAATCTCCCGACTATCCTATTGTTTAGCTTGGATTTAGGAAAGTCCTAATGTTTACTTAATGTTTTAATCTTGCCAATTTAGTTAATTAGGGCTTATATTTATATGATAGAATCATACAAATTGCACAGAAGATATGAGGGTTTATGTCGTATCGGACGACTACCTCGGAATCCTAAGACCGGTTAGGGCTTAATTTGCAATGCAGATGCCTAACGAAGAGTTGAGGATTTATGTTGCACTAGGCAAACTACCTCGAAGTCCTATGGCTTTGTTGTTTAATTCTAGGAAAGTTTTGTTGATGTAGGTTCAAGTTTTGCTGACGACGATGGCCGT
Organism: Papilionanthe hookeriana x Papilionanthe teres; assembly: GCA_022702705.1. NCBI lineage: Eukaryota > Viridiplantae > Streptophyta > Magnoliopsida > Asparagales > Orchidaceae > Papilionanthe > Papilionanthe hookeriana x Papilionanthe teres. The sequence continues at coordinate 14,612 of JAKZJZ010001471.1, read as the reverse complement.
CTTGCCCACCATGCTCCGAGCTCCTTGTTGTTGCAGAGGTTTAGTTTTAGAAATCATAAATCAAGAGATGAGAGAAGTGTTCGGTTTAGAGAAGTTTTAATTTCCAAGTGTTTTTTGTGTTTTAATTAAAACAAATCTTAAAGTTGATTATAACGACACCGGTTAAGATCCCACGGTTCCATCCTTCCGGCATCATTATTTTTATCGGATTCACTTAGTCCAGATGAATTTGCTAAACTCAACTGAATGAGTTCCACACTTTCATTTAGACCGTGGGAAATCCCGTTAGCAACACGTAGGTTACATCATCCGAAGTATTCCCGATCATCCAACAAGACGTTTTAATTTAGTTGTAATTGTAGTTTTGTGTTCTGTTTGTGATTAAATTTTGAGTTGTCTTATATTTTGAAATGTTGTGGAGGTGAATTTTATCTTGTAGTGTCTTTTAATTTAGTTATGGGTTTCAGTTTTGGTTTCTGTCCTAAAGGTGTAGGTTTTCATGCAACTGTTGTTTATCATGCAAGAAAAATAAAGTGCTTTGCGATAAAATAAACTGCAATAAAATAAAAGCGTACCTGGAGGGTCTTCCCGTCATCCCAAGCTGCACTTAAAACACAGTTAGAATATTTAAGCAAGTTCCTAGGTAAAGCTAAGGGAAAGGTTTATGGTTTTCTACCAAATTCCTAATCCTATAGCTAGTCATTTCTTATGACGTCTAGGTTCTTTGTGTTTTTAGTTTGAAGACGATTTTCTTCATCAAAGAACAATTAAGTTCAATTATTCTTATCAATGTCCTATCATATTGAGGAAGTGCTTAGGAGAGATCCTAAACATCTTTTCAATATTTCTAGGATTGTTTTAAGTCCAAATGAATTTAATTGTGTAAATAAATCGATCGTCCGAGGTTTTCAAGTTTTGTTAACTTGCTCAGTGAACTAGGACATTTGAATGTCCTATAAGTGAAGTAACATTTCATTTTAATGTTCTATTTAGGAGTTATGATAACTAAAGCTCCTAAGGGCAAAATGATATTTAATGATTTGTGATTCAAGTTTAAGTTCAAATTAATGATTTAAGTTTGGAATAGTGTTCAAGTTATTTTAGATTTATTTCTTCATGTCTTAAGTGAGGTTATTTAATTTAACTTAATTTAATTTAATTTAATTTATTTTAATTTAATTTATTTAATTTAATTTGATTTAATTTAATTTAATTCAATTTAATTTATTTGATTTAGTTTCTTAATTTAATTTAGTTTAATTTTAATTTAATTTAATTTAATTTAATTTAATTTATTTAATTTAATTTAATTTATTTAATTTAATTTAATTTAACTTTTAATCTTAATTTAATTTAATTTAATTTTAATTTAATTTACTTAATTTAATTTAATTTTTAATTTAATTTAATTTAATTTTAATTGAAATTTTTTTTTGAAAGAGTTTAATGATTTAATTTTAGTTTAATGATTAAGTCTTTTAATATTTTAAATTTGAGTTATCATTTTAATTAAGAGTTGAATATTAATGGGATGATTAAATTTAGGGATTTTTAAATTAAAGAATAAATCTCTTCCTAATAATATCCCTATTTTAATAATTCCAATTTTATTATTCTTCCAAATTCAATTAATTATTTAATTAAGGTTTAATCATTTTAAATTACTTAATGGGTTTCTACCCTTCAATTATTTAAATTTCAATCATCCAAATCAGATTAGGATCAAATATTTTACTTGTTAATTTTTATTAAACCTAAAGTTTTAATTAAGGGTTAAAATTTTAATCACCATTTTTGCCCTTTAAGCCTAATAATTTCATAACTCACTAAATTGAACTCAAATGAACTTGAAATTTTTATGTGACTTCACTTATGTGTCAATGAAGACATGAGAGGAGAAAATGTGATTTTTCTGTATTTAATTTATTTATATAATTATTTTTTGTAGAAAAGAGAAATTTCCAAGGAAAATTCAATAACATGACCAAGGGAAAGTTTCTGTCCTTAAGAAAATTAGGGGACATTCCTAATGACCAGAGGACCACTTGGACCAAATTTTGTAATTTTTTGAATTATATTTTATTTATTAGAATTATTTTAAATTCTGGAGTATTAATTAATTTAAAAATAAAATAAATGTTGAAAAATAAGTTTTATAATTTTTAAAATTCTCTCTGATATCAAGGATTCCAGAGAACCAAACTTTGCAATTTTCTGATTTTTCTTTGATTTATTATAATTATTTTGGTGAAAATGCTAGAAAATACATTTTTTTAATTTTAAAATTACCCTAGAGCTTTAAAAATTAATATCTCACTAAATAGACCTAGGAAAAATATGGGACTTGTTCTTAAGTGATTAGAATTCAAAATATGACATTTTGGTGAATTTTATTATTTTTGTGATTTTTATTATTTTTTAATTATTAAAAATATTAAAATAATATTAAAAATCAACTTTTTTAGAAAATTGAAATTTTAATTTTCTTAAACTCCCCTGATATCAGAGAGACTCCAAAACCAATTTGGTGAATTTTTGAAAGATATTTTGAAAGTTATGAATTTTTAAAGTTTAAAATGGCTAAGTGGCTTAATCAACCCAATTAGTGGGGCTAACCAAGTCCAATTGACCTCAAATTTTTATGATGGATTCCTCTGATCCTAAAGGTCAGTGGAGAATTGATTTCAAGTCAATTTGATCTATGGTTAACTCTAATTAATTAGAAACCTATTTTGGGTATTTAAGCCAATTAGGGTTAATCTCAATGAATTAACTCAAATCCTATTTTTCCTAGGATTCTCTGGTCATAAGGAACATCACCAAATTTTCCTAGAATTTATTTCACAACATGCTAATTTTTGAAATTAAAATACTTAAAACGAGCAACATGCATTTGAAAAATCAATAACTTTTCACAGAAATGGCCTCGACCTTGGAAAATTCAGGGAATGTTCCCAAGTTCAGAGGCTTCAAAAGCCCTATGGTCTCATGCCATGGTGAATTGTATACATGCATGGAGAATTAAAACAATGCAGGGAGTAAATAATTAATTAAAAATAAAATACTTGGACAAAATTAATTAATTTCTTTTCCACATTATTCTCCTCTGTTCACTCGAGCAAGGGGTATTTTTATTTTATTTTTGTGATTTTTCTACACAAAGATATGGATTTTTAAAGTTACGGGAATTAAAATAAATAGAAAATACCCTATTTATCTACTTATCCACGCGGCGCCGCGTCGACCTCGGCGGCTCCGAAACGCCGCGTGGCGCGCTCCCATTCGACGCCGCCATCCGAGTCGGCAACCCGGGCCCCGCGGTTCTCGTACCGTCCCCCGGTCCAACGCCATCCGAGCCGTCCGTCCGCGCGTGTATTAAATGGACGGCATCCGTTCATCGTCCATGGCCGGTGCGATCCCGTGACCGTCCACACTCTAACCCTAAGAACTCGCTCGATTCTCGATGGATTTTCGTGTTCTTATGCTCTATGGATTCGTCTTGAAGAGACGAACACATCCATACGGTAAACATGCATTGAAATTAAGGCATTTGAAATGGAGAATCTCCGGAAGCTCGGGATGAAGAACTAGCTCATACCTTTGCTCGGAGAAGTGAAGCTTCGATGCGAGAGTTGTTGCACCTTCGATTGGATCCCGGCAAGCTCCGGATGAAGTCTCTGGTGCAGTGAATTGTCTAGGTTGAACTTCGACCACGAGTCGATCACAAAGCTTGGAGTCCGGAGCAAGCCGGGTGGCCTGGAGATGGGGCTTTCTGTTGGTGGACACCTTCCCTTGGTACGGTGAAGGTGTAGGACCAATCGATTTGGGGATTGGTTCACTGTGGGGAAGTGTCCTGGTTTTGGGCTTGGATTTCGACTTTGAAATTAAGCTCGCGAGAGAAGAAATGGCAGGGGGATCTCACTGGGGATCAAGTGCTCTGTGTATGAGGAGGGGTCTGGAACAATTTTGGCAGAGTTTTGGCAAGGTTTGTGCAACTCTCCTCTCATGGCCGAGAGGGGGTGGTGTTTAAATAGGCATGGCTGGAGGCTCTCTCAGGGGTGGCCAGGGTTGGGATCGACTGCTTTGGTCATGGGAAGAACAGCCATGGTGGCCATTGGGCATGGGGCGGCTCGACAAGGTGGAATTCCAAAGTTGGCTCACTCCCGAGGTCTCGGGCATGGCGTTTTCCGGCGGTCGGGTGGCCGGCCGGCCCAGGCATGGGTCACCCTCGAGGTCAGGTGGGCCAGGGTTGGGTGTTTGTGCAAGCAATTGGCAATGGCCAAGTGTAAAGGCTTTGATCCAAAGTAGAATGGGGCATGGCTAGTTTTGGGTCTAAATGGGTCAACTCACCCATTTGGGCTTGGTGCACCCTTCGAGGTGGCCTTGGGTGCTGTGGGGGATCAAATGGATCGATTTGGTTTGGCATGGAGAAGTCTCCATCCAAATATATTTGGATTAAATTTAGGTTTAGGTGAATCATGATTAAGGCTAATGAGCTTTAGGGATTAAGGAAAGGGGCCCTCCTTCCTACCCAATATGGCATGGTGGAGTGTCCAAGGCTCTCATGGCTCACATGTGGCTCATGCATGGCTTCATGGCTCACTTTTGGCTTGGGGAAAGCTTGGTCGATTTCATGAAAATGGATTTTAGGAATTTTTTGGTAATTTGATGGAAATTTGTATGGAACTTGATTTGGAATGATTTGATGATGGATTTAGGACTTAGGTAATGGCTTTGATTAAGTGGATGGCAAATGGAAATGTCATGTGGGCTTTAGGGTAGATTTTGGGCTCATTGAAATGATTTTAGATGGGCTTTTAAATGGTTTAGGAAAGTGGGCTTTTGAATTTTAAAATGGATTTTGGGATGAAATTTTGGTAAAGGCTTGGGCCAAATAATTGTTGAGTTTGGTTTAGGGATGTGTCATGAGTGGTTTGAAACAAATTTGAGGTGATTTGGGTTTGAATTGGATTGGATATGGGCTTTTTGGTAAAGAGGCTAAGGTGGGCCAAAATGGGCTAGCATGGGCCAATGTTGGGCTAGGGTTGAAATTGATGTAAAATTAATGTTGGGAAATGTTTATGGGAGTGTTTCAAAGAGGTTTTGGCTTTGGTTGGGTTTTGATTTTGGGATTTGGGCTCATTTGGGCTAGGTTTGGGTTTAGGTCAAAATGGGCCTCTTAGCTTTGGGTTGAATTTGAGTGGGGTTTGGATCAAAGTTTTGGGCAAATCATGTTAGTGTTTTGTTTATGGGGATGTTAAGAAAGGTTTAGAAAAGATTTGGGGTTAATTGGAGTTGAATTGGGTGAGTTTGGGTTAGGTTTGGGTTTAGGTCAAAATTGGGCTTTAAGGCCAAAAGTGAAATTGGACCCAAATTTCAATCAAATTAAGCTTGTCTTTGGTCTAGATTGGTGTTGGGGATGTTGAATTGAAGTTTAGAATTGAATTGGACCAGAATTGGGATCAATTGGGTAGATTTGGTTTGACATTGGGTTTACTTTGGGTTAAAATGGGTTAAATTGGGGGTTTTGACAAAAGTGGGGTAAATTGGCAAAATTGGCCCATGGTGTAGTTGGACAAAATGAAATTGGGAATATTTGGGATTTTCTGGAATTTTCTGGGAATTTTCTGAATTTTTGGATTTTTGGGTCAAAAGGGGTATTTTGGGTATTTGGAAGGTATTGGGGGGTATTTTGGGATTTTTGATATTTTTGGATATGGATGATCAGTTTGAGTGATGTGGGAATGTTTGGGATTGATTTTGGAGAATTTTGGGTAATTTGGGAATTTTTGAGAAATTTGGGTAGTTTCAAGGGCATTTGGTAGAGTTGGTGGGTGTAGGGTCCCGGGGGTCAAAAATTGAAAATTTGGAAAATTGAAGATTGGGTGGATGTAAGTGAAATGAAATCATTTTGGTTGAGCCATGAAGCCATATCAAGCCCACATGAGCCATGAAGGGACTCATTTGAGGCATTCACCATGTTGTTCCTAACCCTCTTAGCGGAGGCTTAGGGGTTAAGGACCATCCATGTGAATCACCTACATGAGTCGGGAAGTCAAGTCGGGTAAGGGTGTGTTTTAGGAGGTGTGTGAAAGTGTAGTGCATAGGTGTAGTGTATGTGTAAGTCAGCCCTTTCACCGGACCAGAGCCACCTGAGGGCGATCCTAAGGCCGAAGAGTCCTATAGGAACTCATCCTTTAAACTTCCACATTTGATTTCAACCCTCTAGGTGATTAGGGGTCTATAGTCAAGTTTGTGGAGTTTGCAGGGAGTTAAGAAGTGGTTTGAATTTCTAAAAGGTGGATCCCAATTCTAGTCCTCTAAGATAGTCAAAGGAAAAACCTAAGGCTAGATCCTAAGTACTAAAGAGAAGAAGAGAAGACCTCATCAAAAATGAGGTCAACAGGAAGAAAGTTGTTTATTTATATAGTTTTCACAAAATCATTGTCTTATTATTATTTTCTTTATTTGATTTAGTAAATTAATAGTAATTTCTAGTTAGATTAAAACACAAAAAGATTTTTGAAATACAATATTTAGAAATTTATTACTATATTTTTTCCCCGTGGGATCGATACTGGGGTCTTTGTTTCAAAGCCCTATATTACTTGAAATGATACGTATACTTATGTAGTACCCAAATAGTATATAAAATATTTTATTTTTAAAATTATATTTTGCTATATAAACATATATTTAAAAAGTTTTATTTGATACACATCTATATAGCAAGTTATTCCGATGTCAAGTGTTTCGACGCCTTAGCCAGAAATTAAATTTTCTAGCAGTGGTAACAAATTCTTGTATTTGGAAGTACAAAAGGGTCAAGTTTTTGGCGTCGTTGCCGGGGAAGAAATAGAATAGTTATAAATTTTTTTTAATATTATATTTCCAAAAATATAAATATATATATATATATATATATATATATAAATTTTATTCCTTGTTTTATGCGAAGATTTGGTTCTGAAGGATTAAAACCTTTAGATTTTGAATTAGAAAGAACTATTAGAAAAATTAAAAAGGAAAAAAAAATTCAAAAATTTTAAGAAATGGCCACTTTACAAAATCCAATTGAACTTAATGATCAAAATTTTTATAAACCATTAAGGGATTATGCTAACCCTACAGTTGATGAACTTCATAGTAGTATTCAAATACCCACTGTAGATGCTAATTCTTTTGAACTTAAACCGTCTATTATTCAAATGGTGCAAAACAATCAATTTGGTTGAACACCAAATGTGGATCCAAATTTACACCATGTTAGTTTTTTAGAACTTTGTGTTACCTTTAAATATAACAATATTTCTGATGATGCTATTAGACATAGACTCTTTCCTTTTTCTTTAAGAGATAAAGCAAAGATGTGGTTAAACTCATTAGCAACTGGTTCTATTAAAACATGGGCTGAAATGGCACAAAAATTTCTTGCTAAAGATTTTCCTCCTTCTAAAAGCTCGCTAAATTAAGAAATGATATTACTTCGTTTAGTCAATTTGACGGGGAGACAATATATGAAACTTGGGAAAGATTTAAAGAACTATTAAGAAAATGTCCTCATCATGCTTTACCTGATTGGTTAATAATTCAAACATTTTGTAATGGATTAATTGGATCTTTAAAATCAATTATTGATCTGTCTTCTTTGGAGGTTCTTTAATGTCTAAATCATTTGAAGAAGCTTACACTTTAATTGAAGAAATGGCTAATAACAATTTTCAACGGCCTTTCAAAAGGATTAATCCTAAAAGATGGCAAGTATTCACGATAATGAAGCCTTTTCTATCTTAGCTTCACAAGTAGCAACAATGTCTAAGAAATTAGATAATTTTGCAATTAATATTTCACATAATAACTCTGCTAATATTGAAGATTCTCAAACTATTGAAACTTTACAAGCTATTGCAATTAAAAATAATCCTTATTTAAATTATTATAATCTCGGGTGGAAAAATCATCCTAATTTTAATCGAAATAATTCACAACAACAATGGGGTAATAATCAATCTCATCCCACTGGAAATTGGAATAATCAAGTAAATCCAAATTATAAACCTCATAGATTTAATAATCAACAGAAAAAGTTATCAATAGAAGAATTAATTTTGCAAATGAATAATCAATTACAAAATCAAAATACTGCTATTCTTAATATTGAAAATCAAATGGGGCAAATTGCTACTTTAATTAATAACGGACTGCAGGGAACACTTCCTAGTAATGTTGAAATTAATCCAAAGGAAACTGGAAAAGAACATGAACAAGTTAAAGCTGTGCAACTTAGAAGTGGAAAGGAATTAAAAGAAAGAATGAAGAATGAAATTGAAAAAGAGATTGAGGTTGAAGAGATTGAAAAACCTAAAGAAACTCTCTCTCCTAGTCAAGATCGATCATTATACTCGTTAATGTGGAAGTTGAAAAACCACCACCACCTTTTCCTCAAAGACTTAAACAGTAGAAACTAGATCATCAATTTTCTAAGTTCTTTGAAATCTTCAGGAAACTTACTATTAACATACCTTTTGCAGAAGCTTTGGAACAAATGCCAACTTACGCAAAATTTATGAAGGATATTTTAAGTAAAAAATGAAAATTTGAAGCTTTTGAAACTGTTACATTAAGTGAAGAATGCAGTGCAATAATTCAAAAGAAATTACCTAAAAAGCTTAAGGATCCTGGAGTTTCACTATACCATGTGTTATTGGAGAAAAATTTTGTGGAAAAGCTTTATGTGATTTAGGAGCAAGTATTAATCTCAAGCCATTTTCTATCTTTCGAAGATTGGATTTAGGAGATATTACTCCCACCACTGTAACCCTTCGGTTAGGCGATATATCTATCACTTATCCTAAAGGAGTTATAGAGGATGTCCTTGTTAAAGTGGATAAATTTATCTTCCTCGTAGATTTCATAGTACTTGATATGGAAGAAGATAAAGAGATACCTTTTATTTTAGGGAGACCTTTTCTAGCTACCGGACGAGCTATGATTGATGTGCAAAAGGGAGAACTAACCATGAGAGTTAATGATCAAGAAATTAAATTCAATGTTCTTAAATCAATGAAGTACCCTGATAAAGAGAAATGTTATCGAATGGATATAATTGATTATTTAATTGAAAAACATTATCAAGAAAAATATAAAGTCATTTCTGAAGAAAAGTTTGAATTTTTAACTGATGAAAATGAAGAAGAAGAGACTCATTTTATTAAAGATAATTGAGAAACTTTAGACATAACTCAAAATGATATACTTTTACTATCAATTAAAAGAGCCCCTGAACTAGAATTAAAAATGTTACCTTCACATTTAAAATATGCGTTTCTTGGAAATTTGTTAACTTTACCTGTTATTATTTCTTTTGAACTAAGTAGAGATCAAGAAGAAAAACTACTAGGTGTGTTAAAGAATTATAAGAAAGCTTTTGGTTGGACGATTGCTGATATAAGAGGAATAAGCCCTTCCATTTGCATGCATAGAATCTTAATGGAAGAAAATTTTAAACCTACTATAGAATCACAAAGAAGATTAAATCCTATCATGAAAGAGGTTGTTAAAAAAGAAATTATTAAGTGGTTAGATGCTGGTATTATTTATCCTATTTTGGGTAGTCAATGGGTAAGTCCTATTCATTGTGTTCCAAAGAAAGGGGGTGTAACTGTCATTGTTAATGATAAAAATGAACTAATTCCTACAAGACAAGTTACTGGATGGCGAATTTGTATTGACTATAGGAAATTAAATAAAGCCACTAGAAAGGATCATTTTCCTTTACCTTTCTTGGATCAAATGCTCGATAAATTAGTTGGACACCCATATTTCTGTTTTCTGGATGGATATTATGGTTATCATCAATTACTTATTGCTCCTGAGGACCAAGAAAAGACAACATTTACATATCCTTATGGAACATTTGCTTTTAGAAGAATGCCTTTTGGTTTATGTAATGCACCTGCAACTTTTCAAGGATGTATGATGTCAATATTTTGTGATTTGATTGACAAAGGAATTGAAATATTCATGGACGATTTTTCAGTTTTTGGAACTTCTTTTGAATCTTGTTTGAAAAACATAGCAAAATTTACGAAAAGATGTGAAGAAACAAATTTAGTTCTTAATCGGGAAAAATGTCAATTCATGGTCACGAGAGGGCATTGTACTTGGTCACAAAGTGTCACAAAAAGGGATGGAAGTAGATCAAGCAAAAGTGAAAATTATTGTTGAAATGCAACCACCTACTACTGTTACTGATGTGAGACGTTTTCTAGGTCATACTGGATTTTATAGAAGATACATAAAGGATTTTTCTAAAATTGCTAAACCTCTTTGTCATTTATTGGAAAAAAATGCAAAATTTGAATTTAATAAAGAATGTATTAATGATTTTAATATTCTAAAAGAAAAATTAATAACTGCACCTATCATTGTTGCACCTGATTGGAATAAATCTTTTGAATTAATGTGTGAAGCAAGTGATTTTGCAATTGGAGCTGTATTAGGACAAAAATACGAGAAAATTTTCAAAGTTGTATATTATGCTAGTAAAACTCTCACTGAAACACAAAGAAATTACACTACCACTGAGAAAGAGCTTCTAGCTATAGTATATGCCTTTGATAAATTTAGACCTTATCTTCTTGGTACTAAATGCATAGTTCATACCGATCATTCTCGCTATTAAATATCTATTATCTAAGAAGGATTCTAAACCTACACTTATAAGATGGGTTTTACTTCTACAAGAATTTGATTTTCAAATAGTAGATAGAAAAGGAACTGAAAACCAAATTGCTGATCATTTGTCTAGAATTAAAAATGATATTATTTCGGAAGAAAATATAAATGAGAAATTTCTTGATGAATCTTTATATGTTATTCAAAGATGCAATACACCTTGGTATGCTGATATTGTTAATTATTTAGTTAGCAATATTTTGCCTTATGACTTGGATAACAAATTTATTAAGAAATTTAAATATGATGCTAAATCTTATATTTGGGAAGAACCTCATTTATTTAAAATTGGTAAAGATTCTATGATTCGAAGATGTGTACCTTATGAGAAAACTTTTGCTATTATTCAAAAATGTCATGATTCGATTTTGGAGGACACTTTGGCATAGATAAAAGCTCGCATTTAAAATTTTAAATTCTTGATTTTATTGGCCTACCTTATTTAAAGATGTGAGACATTATGTGAAAACATGTGATCGATGTCAAAGGATGGGAAATAGATCTAGGAAGAATGAAATGCCTTTAAACTATATATTGGAAGTTGAAATTTTTTATATATGGGGTTTAGACTTTATGGGACCATTTGTTCCATCATCCAGAAAAATTTATATTTTATTAGCAGTTGATTATGTTTCAAAGTGGATTGAAGTTGTTGCATTGCCAATCTGTGATTCCAAAAGTGTTTCTAAATTTTTAAAGAAAATGATATTTTCAAGATTTGGAATGCCTAAGGTAATTATCACTGATGGTGGAAGTCATTTCGAGAATATAAGAATTCAAAAATTACTACAAAAATTTGGAATCAAACATAGAATTGCAACTCGCTGATCACCCACAAACTAGTGGAATGGTCGAAGTATCAAACGAGAGAAATTAAAAGAATTTTAGAGAAGACTGTTAATCCTAAAAGAACTGATTGGGTTGATAGACTTGATTTTGCATTTTGGGCTTATAGAACAGCTTATAAGACACCAATCAGAATGTCACCTTACCGGTTAATTTATGGTAAACATTGTCACTTACTTGTAGAACTTGAACATAAAGCTTATTGGGCAACAAAGGAGTTTAATTTTAATTTGAATAAAGCAGGAGAAAAGTGATTATTGCAATTAAATGAGATGGAAGAAATAAGAAATGAAGCATATGAAAATGCGAGGATTTATAAAGAGAAAATGAAGATGTTGCATGATAAGAAAATTTCAGGAAAAATTTTTGAACCTGGACAAGAAGTATTACTGTTTAACTCTCGTTTAAAACTGTTTCCTGGAAAATTAAGATCTAAATGGATTGGACCCTATATAGTTGAGAAAGTATACCATTATGGAGCTGTGGATATTAAAGATCCCAAAACAAGAAAAATTTTTAAAGTAAATGGATTAAGATTTAAGCCTTATTTGGGAGATATTAAAAAGATTTATAAAGAGGCTTATGAATTGAGTCAACCTGATGAAAGATTTACTTAAGTCGGGCTGATGACGTTAAACCAAGCGCTTTGTGGGAGGCAACCCATAATTATCTTTTGTTTTGAGTGTTTTTGTGTTTTAATGTAAGGTTATGCCTCGATCTTAATTAATTTTATATTACTTTAGAAAAATTTGATGCTCATAAGTCTTTGTTGACTTAGGCTGAAAATTATTTTGAAATATGTAAGATTTAGAAATTGGATCACTCTATTCTAAATATGAGTAAAAAGGAGATCAAGTTAACCTTCATTATGATTGTTTATAATGTGAGTTATTGAGTCTAAATTACTCTTACCAGTATAATTTACCTATCTTAGAGAACAAAATTTTGAAATTTGACGATTAGGCGAAACGGAGTTGAACATAGTTCCGGCGCCTAGGCGCCAGAATTCTGCACCTAAGCGCCAGAATCAAACTATGTATCAATAGGTCCGGCGCCTAGGCGCCAGATTTGGCGTTTAAGCGCCACGGTTACTGGGTCGTGCAAAAACCAAAAATTTTCAGTTTTTCACACGATTTTCACCTTTAAATCAACTTATCTTCTTCCATAACCATCAAGCAATCAAAATTACGTCCCTTGCACTTCATTCTTGAGAGATTTGAGAAACTTTTGAAGAATATGGAAGGAAGAAATCATGGAGAAGAAGCTAGGGACAAGGTCTCAAAGGATCCTCAACCCTACTTCAATGGTTTCATCGTTGTAAGTTTAGAGAAAATTTCTAGTCGTTTGGATAAGTTTGAAGCGGAGTTTAAAAGCATTGGATATCACCTTCATGAGATGTTTCATCAAATTGAACATTTAGAATGGCAAATGAAACTTTAATTTGATTATTTTGCGGCTTATCAAGATGCTCAAGTTGAAATGTATGCGAAGAACAAGTGGATTGACGAAAAGACGGCTACGGATTTCCCGTGAGCATTAGTGTTCTTTCCAAGTGGAATACACAATTTCTCTTGTGAAGATTAGAATATTCTGGTAATGAGATAGTTATTATATGGTTTGTTGAGTCGTTGTATCGATTTAGAGAATCGATTGTGTTTGTTTGTGTATTTGCTTTCATGTTCAATGTGTGTTGTTTTTCTTAGAAATTGTTGTGTTTGAGTGTGTATTAGGAACTTGAATCAAGTATAATACTTATCTGGAATGTATTGAGTCAATATTGAAGATTATAAATGGAATTTAGTGAGTTTGATTTAAACCTTATGTTTGATTGGTGGATTAAATATTTAATTTTTATAAATTTTTGAAAAAATGTTGTGGAAGTTAGAAACTGAAGCCTTACTCTGATGTGAGTAATTGGAAGTTGAATTTATAAATTTTGGTGGAAAATTAAATTTAAAAATAATTTTTTGTGAAAGGCGAGTTTGGCACCTAGGCGCCAAAATTCGGCGCCTAAGCGCCAGTTCGGCCTGTACCCGAAAATTTACTTAAATAACCACCAAAAGCCATTTTTGACGCCTAAACTTCATCTTCTTCCCCATTTTCGTGAAAATACACCTTTCAGATCCATTTTGAGGTTAAAACATCAAGGATTTGAGCGCCAAACCACTCGATTTCTTCGTCTCAAGGTCAGATCTACACTTTAAACCATTTATTTTCGATTTTTACCATAGATTTCCCTAGTTTTGCTAAGAACCAAAATTTTAAAAAAAAAATTTATTCTTAGTGATTTCTTTAGATTTTTAAACTTATTTTAAGTTTTATAAACTTAAAAAGAGTTTAAATCTTTGATTCCTAAATTTGTTCTTGTTTTCTTTCACGTTTAGATGGCTCCGAAATCTAAACGCGGGAAGGCACGAGATAACTTTGATAGCAGCAAATTTTCTACTGCGGCAGCGCATTTTTGCTTCCACGAATTTGTGACGTCCAGGAAGTTCATTTCAGAACGAAGTTTCTATCATCCGGAAGAAATGATTGAAAACACTTTCGTCGCACACAATTGGCAATGATTCTATTATTTCACTGCTGTTGCTGATATCCCTATTGTTTGAGAGTTTTATGCAAATTTTCCGGATGCCGAAGATTATAAAGTCTTTGTCGAGGTATCGGAGTAGGATTTAGTCCCGAAAGAATCAATATATTTTATGGCCTGCCACCAACTATTGAATGCCATTATTCTGGATTATCACCATCTGAGGGAGATTTGGATATGATCATTGCTTATTTGACTGACGGTATTGGATCTTGGAAGATCAGAAACGGAAAAAGGGTAAACTTCAAATCCTCCAAATTAAATGGTATTTCTAAAGCATGGCACTATTTTATTTCTGCAAGATTGTTACCATCCAACCACCTGAGTGAAGTTACTAGAGATCAAACGATCTTAAACTACTGCATTCAGGAAAGGAAGCCTATTGATGTTGGCAGTATTATTTATGATTACGTGGATTCTCATCGCGAGATCCAACACT
>JAKZJZ010001470.1:0-27660 GCA_022702705.1 Papilionanthe hookeriana x Papilionanthe teres | reverse complement strand
CAACTTTGACAAATTATTCAATTTCCACCTTAATACCTATTTTAAGATGTATATCTTGAGTGTTAAAAAACTCTTAGAGCATCTTCATCATGGAAAACTGCTCTATCATCTGCACTCTTTTTTTGAACAATAAATACCCACTTCGATGCAATTGCTAGCTCTGCTTCAGCCTTCTATAGCCAAACCTCTGCACCAAGGCTGCCCGATCCTCCACTTCTCTAGCTCTTGCCTTGAATTCTTTAGCCTTTACATCAACATTTGTGGCTCTATCTCTCACATCAAGATAAAGAGAATACATGTGATGTGTAGTCACAAGTCCCACCGACTTATACTTGAGTCGACCATGTGGCATAGGTCTTTGAGGCTAGAGGTTATTCAAAAACTTCTATTGGCTCTCTGACCAAATCACATCAGCAATGGTTAAGGCATACTCATCTATTCTTGAAGCTTGCAGGAACCAGTCCCTCAGCACATGTATTTGGGTAACCCAAAGTCTAGGTGATGGTCAAAGCATACTCATCTGTCATCATAGCCGTGATTAAATTTTCGTTTATATGCACGAGGATGACTCCATAATGGGTAAGAATGGATCAGATCTTTTCAAAGAATGACAGTAAAATCCATCACCAAAATGAATCTCGATAGAAGATCATATCATTGCCAAAGTGATCAGTTATGCTCGCTGACCCGATCACCGTGCTTAACGCAGTAATGTTTGCTTTCAAAAGATAGCCAAAAAGCTTTGACTCGATTTATAAATAGCGTCTAGTGTATAAAATTAATATTATATAAATAATATTTTTACACACTAAGGGTACTACACAAGTATACGTATCGTTTCGAAGTAATATAGTGGTTTTTAAACAAAGACACCGGTATCGATCCCACGGGGAAGATTTATAGAAATAAATTTTCTATAAAGCGAAAGAGAAATATAATAGTAAAAATATTTTTATTTTGATTATAAATTACCGTGCGGTTTATTTTAGGTCGTGTTTTATTTTGAAGAGGGGTCGCCTAACGAAATCTGTCGGCGAATTTTTAATTTAATTAAAATAAATAATTTGAAAAGTAGTATTTGATTTTGAAAATAATTTTAAATTTGAAGGTTTTAAGATATGAGATTAAACCGACCTCACATCCCAAATAGTTTATATAAACGAGCACCGCACCACAAACCGTGTATCTATCCCTAAGGATAGACACACTCGCTTGATGGTGGGGCTTGATTAAATAAACTAGAAGATTAGTGACATCCGTTTAGTCTGCGAACCAATTTTATAAGTCGACAAGTTTCCCCTGCTTAATATGAAAACATTAAACGGGGTTTATATTACTCGGGTTCTTTAAAATTCCCTATAAGGGCAAGCCCCTATAGTTAATTACATCTTAAGTGACGGGAATCACCTAAGAAAACTCTCGATAATAATCAATGATTCTGCTCTCGAGAATTTGAAAGTTTAAGGTTTTCAAAGATTGAATTTTGAAGTTTCGATAGGGAATGGATCAAATTTTTAGAACATTTTGTTTTGTGAATCCAAAGGAAGAAAGGTAGGAGAAATCAACGATTCGAAGTGAACTTCGATAATTTCCCGACTATCCTATCGTTTGGCTTGAATTTAGGAAAGTCCTAATGTTTATTTGATATTTCAATCTTGCCAATTTCAATTAATTAGGGCTTATATTTGTATGATAAAATCAAACAAATAGCACTAGAAGATGTGAGGGTTTATTGTCGTATCGGACGACTACCTCGGAATCCTAAGACCGGTTAGGGCTTAATTTGCAATGCAAATGCCTAACGAAGAGTTGAGGATTTATGTTGCACTAGGCGAAGCTACCTCGAAGTCCTATGGCTCGGTTGTTTTAATTCTAGGAAAGTTTTGCTTGAAGTAGACTCGAGTTTTGCTTGATGACGATGGTCGTCTTGCCCACCATGCTCAGAGCTCCTTGTTGTTGCGGAGGTTTAGTTTTAGAAATCATAAATCGGGGGATGAGAGAAGTGTTTTGGTTTAGAGAAAATCTTAATTTCCAAGTGTTTTTTATGTTTTATTTAAAACAAATCTTAAAGTTGATTATAACGACACCGGTTAAGATCCCGCGGTTCCATCCTTCCGGCATCATTATTTTTATCGGATTCACTTAGTCCGGATGAATTTGCTAAACTCAACTGAATGAGTTCCACACTTTCATTTAGACCGTGGGAAATCCCGTTAGCAACACGTAGGTTACATCATCCGAGGTATTCCCGATCATCCAACGGGACGTTTTAATTTAGTTGCAATTGTAGTTTTGTGTTCGTTTGTGATTAAATTTTGAGTTGTTTTATATTTTGAAATGTTGTGGCGGTGAATTTTATCTTGCAATGACTTTTAATTTAATTTTGGTTTCGGTTTTAGAGGGCTATCCTAAAGGTGTGAGTTTTCATGCAACGAGTTGTTTTATCATGCAAGAAAAATAAACGCGATTGCAATAAAGTAAATTGCAATAATGTAAATTGCAAGAAAGTAAATTGCAATAAAATAAAAGCGTACTGGAGGGTCTTCCCGTCATCCAAGCTGCACTTAAAACACAATTAGAATATTTAAGCAAGTTCTTAGGTAAAGCTAAGGGAAAGGTTATGGTTTTCTACCAAATTCCTAATCCTATGGCTAGTCATTTCCTATGACGTCTAGGTTCTTTGTGTTTTGGTTTAAGGACGATTTTCTTCATCGAAGAATAATCAAATTCGATTGTTCTTATAAATATCCTATCATATTGAGAAAGTGCTTAAGAAGGATCTTAAACATCTTTTCAATATTTCTAGGATTGTTTTAAGTCCAAATGAATTTAATTATATAAATGAATCGATCGTCCAGAGGTTTTGAAGTCTTGTTAACTTGCTCGGTGAACTAGGACATTTGAATATCACTATGAGTGAGATAACATTTCACTTGATGTTCTATTTAGGAGTTATAATAATCAAAGCTTTCGAGGGTAAATTAGTATTCAGTGATTTGATTTAATTTAAAGGGTTTAAATTTGGAATAGTGTTGAAGTTGTTTTATATTTAGTTTAATTTAATTTAATTTGATTTGATGTTTAATTAATTTGATTTAATTTAATTTAATTTAATTATTTAATTTAATTTAATTTAATTTAATTTAATTTAATTATTTAATTTAATTTAATTATTTAATTTAATTTAATTTAATTATTTAATTTAATTTAATTTAATTATTTAATTTAATTTAATTTAATTATTTAATTTAATTTAATTTAATTGTTTAATTTAATTTAATTTAATTTTAATTAATTTAATTTAATTGTTTAATTTAATTTAATTTAATTATTTAATTTAATTTAATTTTAATTAATTTAATTTAATTGTTTAATTTAATTTAATTTAATTATTAAATTTAATTTAATCTTAATTTAATTTATCTTTAATTTACTTTATTTTTAATTTTAATTGAAATTAAGTCTTTTAATATTTTAAATTTGAGTTATCATTTTAATTAAAAAATTGAGTATTAGTTGATATAATTAATTTAGGGATTTTTTAAATTAAAGAATAAATCTCTTCCTAATAAAGATCCCTTATTTTAATAATTTCGATTTTATTATTCTTCAAATTTAATCTATTATTTAATTAAAGTTTAATCATTTTAAAATTATTTAATGGGTTCCTACCCTTTAATTATTTAAATTTCAGTCATCCAAATCAGATTAGGATCAAATATTTTACTTGTTGATTTTTTATTAAACCTAAAGTTTTAATTAAGGATTAAAGATTTTAATTACCATTTTACCCTTTAAGCTTAATAATTTCATAACTCACTAAATTGAACTCAAATGAACTTGAAATTTTTATGTGACTTTACTCATATGTCAATAAAGACATGAGAGGAGAAAATGTGATTTTTCTCGTATTTAATTTATTTATATAATTATTTTTGGTGGAAAATAGAGATTTTCAAGGAAAATTTGATAACATGACCAAGGGAAAAGTTTCTGTCCTTAAGAAAATTAGGGGACATTCCTAATGACCAGAGAAGCACTTGGACCAATTTTGGTGATTTTTTGAATTATATTATTTTTATTATAATTATTTTGAGTTTTGGAGTGTTAATTAATTTAAAAATAAGATAAATGTTGAAAAATGGATTTTATATTTTTCAAAAATCTCTCTGATATCAAGGAAACCAGAGAAACAAATTTTGCAATTTTCTGATTTTTCTATGATTTATAATAATTATTTTAGTGAAAATGCTAGAAAATACATTTTTTTTTAATTTTAAAATTAACCTAGGGCTTTAAAATTTACTATCTCACTAAATAGACTTAGGAAAAATGTGGGATTTGTTCCTAAGTGATTAAAATTCAAAATGTGACATTTTGGTGAATTTTATTATTTTTGTGATTTTTATTATTTTTTAATTATTAAAAATATTAAAATATTATTAAAAATCAACTTTTTTAGAAAATTGAAATTTTAATTTTCTTGGGTTCCCCTGATATCAGAGAGGCTCCAAAACCAATTTGGTGAATTTTAAAAAAATATTTTAAAAGTTATGAATTTTTAAAGTTTAAAATGGCTAAGTGGCTTAATCAACCCAATTAGTGGGGCTAACCAAGTCCAATTGACTTCAAATTTTTATGGTGGATTCCTCTGATCCTAAAGGTCAGTGGAGAATTGATTTCAAGTCAATTTGATGCCTGGTTAACTCTAATTAATTAAAGACCTATTTTAGGTGTTTAAGCCGATTAGGGTTAATGCGAGTGAATTAACTCAAGTCTATTTTTCCTAGAGTTCTCTGGTCATAAGGAACATCACCAAATATTTCTAGAATTTATTTCACAACATGCTAATTTTTGGAATTAAAATACTCAAAACGGCAACATGCATTTGAAAAATAAATAACTTTTCACGGAGATGGCCTCGACCTTGGAAAATTCGGGGAATGTTCCCGAGTTCGGAGGCTTAAGCTTCTATGGTCTCATGCCATGGTGAATTGTATACATGCATGGAGAATTAAATGTATGCAGAGAGTAAATAAATCATAAAAAATAAAATACTTAATTAAATTAAATGATTTCTTTTCCACATTATTCTCCTACTCATTCACGAGCGAGAGGGTATTTTTATTTTATTTTTGTGATTTTTCTACACGGAGATATGAATTTTTGAAGTTTAGGGAATTAAATAAATAGAAAAATACCCTAATTTTCTATTTATCCACGCGGCGCCGCGTCGGCCTCGGCGGCTCCGAACGCACACGCGTCGCGCTCCCATTCGACGCCGCCACCCGAGTCGGCGGCCGGGCCCCGCGGTTCTCGTACCGTCTCTCGGTCCGACGCGATCTCGGCCGCCCGTGCGCGCGTGTATCGAATGGACGGCATCCGTTCATCGTCCCCGAGTGTTCTCGCCGAGAGCCGTCCACACTAAATCCACAAGATCTCACTCGATTCTCAATGGATTTTCATGTTCTTATGCTCTATGGATTCGTCTTGAAGAGACGAACACATCTATACGGCTAACATGCATTGGAACTAAGGCATTTGAAATAGAGAATCTTCAAAAGCTCGGGATGAAGAGTTAGCTCATACCTTGGCTCAGAGAAGTGTGGCTTCGATGCGAGAGTTGTTGCACCTTCGATTGGGTCCTAGCAAACTCCAGGATGAAGTCTCACGGTGCAGTGGATTGTCTCAGCTATGAAAGTGACCACGGCCGATCACAAAGCTTGGAGGCTGGAGCAAGCCGGGTGGCTCTGGAGATGGGGCTTTCGGTGGTAAACTTCTCCTCTTGGTCCGGTGAAGGTGTAGGACCGGTCGATTTGAGGATTGGCTCAGCTGTGGCAAAGTGTCCTGGTTTTGGGTGGAATTTCGGTTGAGAAATTGGGCTCTGTTGGTGGGGATTAGGGCAAATTGACACTGGGGATCAAGCTTGCTCTCGGGATGGTGAAGGGTTTGAAACAATTTTGGCGAGTTTCGGCGAGGTTTGTGCTTGGCTCTTCTTTGGCCGAGAGGGTGAGGGGTTTAAATAGGAGAGGGTGGAAGGCCTCCGGGGGGAGTTAGGGCTTGGGATCGAGTCTGCTACGGTGAGGAGAAGATCGGCCATGGTGACCACTAGGGATGGGGCGGCTCGGCAAGTGAGAATTTCAATGTTGGCTCACATGTGAGCTCTCGGCCATGGTGTTTTCCGGCGGCACAGTGGCCGGCCGGCCGAGCATGGGTCACCCTCGAGGTCGAGGTGGGTCGGGGCTGGAGGTTTGTGCGATCAATTAGCCATGGACATGTGTAAAGGCTTTGATCCAAAGTGGAATGGGGCATGGCTAGATTTGAACCTAAATGGGTCAACCCACCCATTTGGGCTAGGTGCACCACCCGAGGCCTGGTTTTGGCTGAGGGAAAAGTGATTTGGCTCGGCATAATCAGTAGGGTCAAGTCACCATCCAAGCACGATTAGGCTTAAGCATGGTTTAGTGGAAACATGGAAGTGGTTAATCACCTTTAGGAATTAAGGAAAGAGCCTCCTCCTTTTGCCCAAAATGGCATGGTGACATGTAAAGAGGCTCTCATGGCTTGCATATGGCTTATGCATGGCTCCATGGCTCCATTTGGCTTGGGAAAAGTAAAGTCGATTTCATGGAAATGGATTTAAGGAAAATTTTGGTATTTAGGGGTGATTTGGCATGAGGCTTGATTTGGAATTATTTGATGATGAATTTAGGACTTAGGGATGATTTTAATTGAAAGTATGATGAGGGGAAATGTCATATGGGCCTTGGAAGAATTTTGGGCTTTTTTGAAAGGGTTTTAGATGGGCTTTTAAGATGGATTAGGAAAGTGGGCTCTTGAATTTTAAAATGGATTTTGGGATGAAATTTTGTAAAGAGGTTGGGCCAAATAATTATTGGGTTTAGCTCATGGATGTGTCATGAGTGACTTGAAGCAAATTTGGGCTAGTTTGGACTTGAATTGGGTTGGATTTGAATTCTTTTGGTGAATGGGCCAATGTAGGTCAGATTGGGCTAACTTGGGCCAATGTTGGGCTAGGGTTGAAATTGATGTAAAATAAATATTAAGAAATGTTTATGGGAGTGTTTCAAAGAGGTTTTGGCTTTGGTTGGGTTTTAATTTTGAGGTTTGGGCCTATTTGGGTTAGATTTGGGTTTAGGTCGAAATTGGGCTTTTTGATTTTGGGTTGAATTTGAGTGGGGTTTGGGTCAAAATCTTGGGCAAATCATGTTAGTGTTTTGTTTATGAGGATGTTAAGGAAGGTTTAGAAAAGATTTGGGGTTAATTGGAGTTGAATTGGGTTAGTTTGGGCTGAGTTTGGGTCATGGGTCCAAATTTGGGCTTTAAGGCCCAAAGTGAAATTGGATCCAAATGTCAATCAAATTGGACTTGGATTTGGTCTAAATTGGTATTGGGAATGTTGAATTGAAGTTTAGAATTGAATTGGACCAAAATTGGGGTCAATTGGGTATGTTTGGTTTGACATTGGGTCCACTTTGGGTTAAAATGGGTCGATTTGGGGGTTTTGACAAAAGTAGGGTAAATTGACAAAATTGGCCCATGGTGTAGTTGGACAAAATGAAATTGGGAATATTTGGGATTTTCTGGAATTTTCTGGGAATTTTCTGAATTTTTGGATTTTTAGGCCAAGAAGGGTATTTTGGGTATTTGGAGGGTATTGGGAGGTTTTCTTGGAATTTTTGGTATTTTTGGATATAGATGGTCAATTTGAGTGGTGTAGAAATGTTTGGGAATAATTTTGAAGAATTTTAGGTAATTTGAAAATTTTGCAAAAATTTGGGTAATTTGAGGTTTTGGGTAGGTTTAGTAGGTGTAGGGTCCGGGGGTCAAAAATTGAAAATTTGGGAAATTGAAGATTGGGTGAATTTGGGTGGGGTGAAATCATTTTGGTTGAGCCATGAAGCCATTTCAAGCCCATATGAGCCATGAAAGGACTCATTTGAGGCATTCATTATGTTGTTCCTAACCTCTTAGCGAGGGCTTAGGGGTTAAGGACCATCCATGTGAATCACCTACATGAGTCGGGAGGTCAAGTTGGGTATGGGTGTGGTTTTAGGAAGTGTGTGGAAATGTAGTGTGTAAGTGTAGTGTATAAGTGTAATGTGTGTGTAAGTCGGCCCCTTCACGAGACCGAGGCCGCCAGGAGCGGTCCTAAGGCCGAAGAGTCCTATAGGAACTCATCCTTTAAACTTCCATATTTGATTTCAACCCTCTAGGTGATTAGGGGTCTATAGTCGAGTTTGTGGAGTTTGCGGGGAGTTTAGAAGTGGTTTGAATTTCTAAAAGGCGGGTCCCGATTCTAGTCCTTTAAGATAGTCGAAAGGAAAAGCTGAAGGCTAGATCCTAAGCACTAAAAGAAGAAGGGAAGACCTCATCAAAAATGAGGTCGACAAATGGACCCCGATAGGTGTGGTGAGCTGACGGAGCACACCGCGCGTATTGGTGTTGGCCGAAGCGATCAGCAAAACCAACACGGATGTCCAAGTGACGAACTTGGGACGAAGTAGAAGAGTTTCTGCTGGGGAGTGTCGAGTATATCTGCGGAACCAGGAGATTTCTTGAACTCTCGGCTGGGAAAGGAAAAGGAGGTAAATCCCAAATCACATGATGCGAGGGAATTTCGATTTAGATTTTATTTTGCTTCAATTTATGTTTTGATGTGTGAGTTTAAATTTTAGTTTGGAGTTTCGATTTAGATTGAAGTTTTGTCGAAATTAATTTGAGGGATTTGATTTGAAATGAAAATTAGGATTTTGAGGTTTTAGATGTAACATCTCCAACCTCGAAAGAAAATTGAATTGATTAGATTGAACCGTTGCAACGAGAAGATATCTCGGAAGCAAAGTGGTGTTGGATGTAAAATCCTTAACCTCGAGAGTTTGATTTCGATTTGATGTATTTCATTGCGATAGGGAAAAGATCCTAAAGCAATGCGGTCTTGGATGTAAAATCCTTGACCCAAAAGTTGAATTTTGATGTATTTCGGTGCAATAGGAAGAGAATCCTAAAGCGGTGCGGTCTTGGATGTAAAATCCTCGACCCAAAAGTTTTGAATTTTTGATGTATTTCGGTCTGATAGGAAGAGAATCCTAAAGCAGTGCAGTCTTGGATGTAAAATCCTCGACCCAAAAGTTTTGAATTTTGATGTATTTCAGTGCAATAGGGAAGAATCCTAAAGCAGTGCAGTCTTGGATGTAAATCCTCGACCCAAAAGGTTTGAATTTGATGTATTTCAGTGCAATAGGGAAGAATCCTAAAGCAGTGCAGTCTTGGATGTAAAATCCTCGACCCAAAGGTTTGAATTTGATGTATTTCGGTGCGATAGGGAAGAATCCTAAAGCGGTGCGGTCTTGGATGTAAAATCCTCGACCCAAAAGTTTGAATTTGATGTATTTCGGTGCAATAGGGAAGAATCCTAAAGCGAGTGCGGTCTTGGATGTAAAATCCTCGACCCAAAAGTTTGAATTTGATGTATTTCGGTGCAATAGGGAAGAATCCTAAAGCGAGTGCGATCTTGGATGTAAAATCCTCGACCCAAAAGTTTGAATTTGATGTATTTCGGTGCGATAGGAAGAGAATCCTAAAGCGGTGCGGTCTTGGATGTAAAATCCTCGACCCAAAAGTTTTGAATTTTGATGTATTTCGGTGCGATAGGAAGAGAATCCTAAAGCGGTGCGGTCTTGGATGTAAAATCCTCGACCCAAAAGTTTTGAATTTTGATGTATTTCGGTGCGATAGGAAGAGAATCCTAAAGCGGTGCGGTCTTGGATGTAAAATCCTCGACCCAAAAGTTTTGAATTTTGATGTATTTCAGTGCGATAGGAAGAGGATCCTAAAGCGATGCGGTCTTGGATGTAAAATCCTCGACCCAAAAGAGTTGAATTTGAATTTTTGAATGAGATTTGATTTGAGATCTAGAAGATCGGATTTGAGATTTGATAGAGATTTAGAATCTGGAAAGATTGAATTTGAATTTGGAAGGATGAGTTTGAACTCGATTGAAATTTGATTTAAGATTTGATTTGAAATTTGGAAGATCGAGTTTGAAACTTGATCGAAATTGAGATTGGATTTGAGAATTTGATTGAGGATTTGATTTGGAATTTGTAAAGATGAAATTTGATTTGGAATTTGGAAAGATTGAATTTGAGATTTGTGTTGATTTCGTTTATCTTTTAATGGTTCAAATTTTATTTTGTTGTTTATTTAATGTTCATGTGAACTTGGTGTTTGTCATTTTTGGATTTTTTTTTTATATTTTCGAATTTAACGGGAATGAAGTAGGATAAGATCCGGAAAGAGATCTTGATTTGAAAAAGGAAACGAGGAAAACTTAATTATCATGATTTTATTTATCTTAGCACATTTTATTATTTTTGGGTTCGGACCCGATCATAAGTAATTACTTCACCCGTGTTTCTTAGGGATGAAGAATTCATTCCTTCGAAACATCGGAGTAGCGTAATATTTTTTCAAGTATCGTCCGTTGATTGGAAGCATATGTCGTTCTCCACTGGCAATTCACTAGCTGGTAGGAACCTCACGAGTATACTTGCTTCAACCACGAAACGGTCCTTCCCAAGTGGGTTCAAATTTTCCTCCTATCTTGCGGTGTGCGAGAATAGGTCTCTTGAGAACGAGAACTAAGTCACCAACTTTGAAGGTTCTTGGGCGGACCCGGTTGTCATGGGCTTGAACCATCTTAGCTTGGTATAGTTCTAAATTACGTTGCGGCTGCAAGTCTTTTCCCTTCGAAGCTTTCTAATTCTTCGAGTCGTAATGCGGCGTTTTCTTCGTCGTGATCTTGTTTGCAATTGCGATTACGAGTGAAGGAAGGCCGAACCTCTAAAGGTAACATCTGCCTCGGACCCATACACCGGAGCGTAAGGTGTAGCTTGAGTAGGAGTTACGAAGGTTGTCCGGTAGGCCATAAGGCTTCTAACAATTTCTCGTGCCAATTTCTCTTATTATCGTCCGAGGTTTTCTTTAAGATTTGAACGAGAGTTTTATTAAAAGCCTCGGCGAGGCCGTTTGCTCTTGGGTAGTAAATTGTTGAGTATCGCCGGTCGATTCCGTGTCTCACGACAAAATTGTTGATTTGTGTGCTTCGAATGCGACCCATTATACGAGATGATCTCGCGCGGCACTCCGAAACGGTAGACAACTTGGTTCTTGAAAAGCTGTAGCACGTGGTGTGCTTTCACTTCTCTAAGTGGAGCTCGCACGCCCACTTGGAAAAGTAATCTGTAGCCGCAAGAATGAAACGATGTCCTTTTGAAGATGGTGGTTCTATCGGACCCACTATATCCGTGCCCCAACATTCG
Organism: Papilionanthe hookeriana x Papilionanthe teres; assembly: GCA_022702705.1. Classification (NCBI taxonomy): domain Eukaryota; kingdom Viridiplantae; phylum Streptophyta; class Magnoliopsida; order Asparagales; family Orchidaceae; genus Papilionanthe; species Papilionanthe hookeriana x Papilionanthe teres. The sequence goes on along the minus strand of JAKZJZ010001470.1, from coordinate 16,315 downwards.
AATGGCCACGACGCAATTGTCGGGTGTAGCACATTTGGAGGTTGGTGTAGAACCACTCCGTGCACTTGGCATTGGTGACGGCTCTTGGCGATTTTCATGCGGTCGGTCATCATCGAGGGCCGGTAGTACCCTAGTCTTTTAATTTTCATCTTCATCTTTGGACCCGTCGGTGAGCGCCACGGAGTCCTGAATGCACCTCTTTAACAATTTCACGGGCCTCGGACCCGCTTAGGCACCTTAGCCACATTTGATCAAAAGACCTTCGTATAATGTGTTGTTTATTAATGCGTAGGACGAGTTCTTTTCTTGATGCGATGGGCCGGCGACCTATCGTACGGTAGCTTTCTGTTTGCGGAGTAGTCATCAATGGTCTGTCGCTCGATCTTACGTGTTTTACGTCACTCTGCAAGCTGATTCTTTTTCTTTTCTTGATTTGTGTCATTGTGTCTATGTCGAGTTGTGATAGGACTGACGTCAGTGAGCCGACACTTCCACTGATTCATCTTGCAAACAGGCAAATTCTTTTGCGAGACGGGCTAAAGCATCTGCTAAAGCATTCTCTTTTCTAGGAATTTTGTAGATTGTCACATTTGGAATCTGTTCCAGCAATTTGTATAGCATCTTGGAAATCTTGTTCGAGTCTTGGTTTAAAAATTCTGTATTGTCCGGCGATACTGTTGAATGATTAACTGTGAATCCCGTAGATGTTGATGTACGTTATCCCCGATTTGAATGGTTAATTCCAATCCCGTTATGAGGGCTTCGTATTCCGCCGTTGTTTGTACACGGTTACGTCAAGTGGTAGGAGTATCTTAACATCCCCGCTCCGGTGTTATAAAGATTAGCCCGATTCCTGCCTTACCGGGCACTATCACTTGCGATTCTTCGTCTTTGTGTCTTGAAGATGCTCCGTCGAAATACAATTCCCAACGTCGATCATCGGGGTCTTCTAGGCTCATTATTTGTTCATACGGCGGATCGTCATTGAGAGGAGATTCGGCCGGCAAAGGGTGTCTTTGCGAGGAAGTCCGCTAAGACTTGTCCCTTTACGGCACGCGGAGGCACGAAAGTTATATCGAATTGCAATAATATCATTGACCATGCGGCGAGTACGCCGGAAAGTGTTGGACGGGTCATCGAGTATTGCAATGGATTAAACTTCGAGATCGGGTTGACCTTATGAGAAAGCATGTAATGCACGAGCTTTTGAGCGGCGAAGATCGGGGCCAAACAATGCTTTTCGATTGCGGGATACCTTACCTCCGTCGGAAGTAAACGACGGCTTAAGTAGTAAAGAGCATTTTCTTTACCCTCATCATTGACACAGGCTAACGGGGCTCAGGGAGTCGTCTAGAGCCGCGGTGTAAAGTATCGACGATCTACACGAGGCCCAGGGTTGCTAAGACGGGAGGTGTCATTAAATATTGTTTAATGTCTTCGAAGGCCTTACGGCATTTCTCTTCCCAAATAAATTTGGCGTCCTTTTTAACTAGTGCCGAGAAAGGTGACACCTACGACGGGTTTGAGATAAAGCGTCGAAGATATGCCGGCTTCCTTGAAAAGATCGTAGTTGTTTTAAGGTTTTGGGAGGCGGCATTTCTAAGATGGCTTTAATCTTCTCCGGGTCGATTTCGATTCCACGATGTCGGACAACGAATCCTAAGAATTTCCGGAGGTGACGCGAAGGCGCATTTAAGGGATTCATCTTAAGGTTAAATTGTCTTAATCGTTCGAAAACAATTCTCAAATCATACGAGTGGTTTTCCTTTACTTTGCTTTTGATGACGACATCGTCCACGTAGCACTCGACTTGATTGTGGATGAGATCATCAAAAATTCTTGTCATTGCTCTTTGGTAAGTTGCTCCTGCGTTCTTCGGTCCGAATGGCATCACCGTGTAACAAAATACTCCGATCGGCGTTACGAATGCTTTGTAAGCTTTTCATCTTACGGAGCCATTTTTATACGGTTGTATCACGAAGATCCATCCATGAATGAGAATATTTCATGTGTCGAAGCAATATCGATCATCGGTTCCGGAATCGGTAGAGGAATTCATCTTTTGGACATGCCTTGTTTAAATCTCCGAAGTCACACAAATTCGATCGACCATTCTTCTTTACGGTGGCACCACATTGGCTAACCGGGTCGGGTATTGTTCTTCACGGACAAATTTAGCGTCTATTAGCTTTTTAACTTCGGCTATGACTTGTTGTTCGATTTCCGGACGCATTCTTCGGGACCTTGTCGTACCGGAGCGAAGTAGGATCCACTCCTAGCTTATGGACTGCAACCTGCAGGGCTAATCTGGCATTTCATCGTAGCTCCAAGCAAAACAGTCTTTAAATTCCATTAACAATTTGATTATTTCTCCGGAGTCTTCTTTGTTGAGTAAGGAGCTAACAAAGGTAGGTCTAGGCTCTTCGCTAGTACCTAAGTTAACTTCCATTAACTCATCTATTGTGGATTTAATTTCTTCTTCGAATTACGGTGGAGCGTCTCCGATTTGTAAATCTTCGAGTTCATCTGTAGTTTCCATGCGGTTTTCATTGGACTTGCAAGTGACAACCAAGCAAAATTCGGTATCGTCGGCCGACCTACTGTGCCGAATCCGAGTCCATACTTTGAATTGGGAGGACGGCGGAGTTATTCCATAACTTTTCAAAATGTTGTGATTGGCCTTTTGTCCATTGTCGAGGTAAGAAACCACGTTGAATTAAATTTTGGACACGGGGAGAGTACCACTCAAAAGGTAATTCCATTAATTCGATGAAGTGACATCTTCGAATTGTACATTATTTTCGGTTACGGAGGAAGAAGCACCACGGTAGAATTTGATCGGCTTTGCACCGATCACTACGTACCTCTTTGACCTCCATACCCTCGATCTTATTAGAATGGATCGGAGTTAGGGTCATAGTATGTACGTAGTGGTTAATCTTCTCGTACATTGATTTGTATTCTTCGTTCTTTTCATCTTCGAGGGAGATCTTGAATTGCGGCTTCTTCTGACTTATTGTCGCTGCTTCTTGTTTGATTTCTTTTTCTTCTTCAGAACTATCATCCCAATCAACATTGATGGTTGGTTTCTTCTGTCCAATTGTCCTAGTGTCTCTACCACGGCCTCGTCCCCGGCCTCGACCTCGGATGCGAGTTGTGGAGAAACCTTCACCATCTCGCCGGAAGGGAGTGGTGAGTGGCTGTTGGACTAGAACTTCGGGTTCTTCGTTGTCACGAACTTTCTTTGCTTTATTTGTTACGGTATCTCTGGAGAAGATTGTTTTCTTTGGCGGTGCATAATAAGCCGCATCTTCATGGATTCCAATTTCATGTACGGAGAATGGTTGTAAGTCTCCTTTGATGCCTCTGTTCCCCTCCATCGTAATATTTGATGCATCGATGCGGAGATGATGGTACCATCCTGTTTTCATGTATCCATGGTCGGCCCGAGTAGAGCGTTGAACGACGTTTCGAATCGATTATATGAAATTTTGCGGTTGTCTTTGCTAAATCACCGGTCTTCATCAGTAGCGTTATTGACCCGAGGGCTCTTTCTCCTTTATGGTTGAATCCTCTTAATAACATTTTGTCGGCCTCGAGCTCACGAGCATCAATTTCCAAGTATGCTAGTGTTCGAAGACTCATTATATTGATTGATGCTCCTGGATCCACCAATACTGCGGGAGCGTAAACTTCCCGATTATAGCTCGAAATGTACAACGGTCGGTTGTGATCTGTACGTCCCAAGTAGTAGGTCATTGTACGTGAAGGTGACACCTCGTTGTTCCTTTAACGAGCAAACCTCATCCAAGGAATCTCCGGCCATTTGAGCTAAGCAAATTTCCGGATCGAAGTAAGGCCTTGATCGAGCTTCTCTCATCTCCTTTGATAAGATGAGAGCATCGTAGATGCTCGGTTGGCCGGTAGTTTCCTAAGATGGGCTAGCACGTTGTAGTCCACTTTGTTCTCCTGTGTCTCGGCTTCTTCTCGAATGGGTATTTCTTCGTCGGGGTTGGTTCTTCTTGAACAACCACCGCTTTCCTTTGTCTTTTGGACCCATTCTTGGAGGTAGAACTTTTCCACTTCTTAGGTTGACTTCGTAATTTCTTCGAATCTAGTATTGAGTTTGTCGGTGTCTCCTCCTGAATCGGAATGATCGGCTCTTCCGGATTATCTTCCAAATCGAAGGCTCTAACTCTATTATAGCTGGAGCTCCTCGAAACTCACGGATAGATCCGTTGCTTGTTGAACTCTCGTAGCCTCCTTGATGGATGCCTTCTTCGTCATTTTGATCGTCGAGATCTTGTATGATTTGAGAATTGTTGTTGGTATCGAAATCGACGCCCGGATTGTCGCTAGTTACGTAATCGTTAGAAACGGTCAAAACGTAGCCAACGCCATCACCCTTATCATTATATGATCCCACCGAAGTGAGCGAGATAATCATACAAAATCGAGAGGTTCGAGGGATTTCTCCCCGAATCGGAAACAACTATCCTAGGATAAGCGGCCCCTAGTCTAGCCTTAGGAATCTCGGTCCCCTCTTCTTCGTCGATTTTCTTCTTCTCTTCGATTGTCTCTCGTCGAGGTGGTTCTTCTATCGCAAGTGATAGTGCGGCTTAACGAGGTCTCGAACTACGAATTGAAGCTCGCACCGAAGCGGTTCGGATGTTGTCTAAAATCTTCTTCGAAGATCTCGTCCGAGCGGTAGTCCATCCATCGTCGGTTGCATAGGGATCTATCGGAATGACGGGATCGGTTGAGATAACATTGACGGAACCTCCTTTACGGGGTTCCTTCATGTACTCCTTCGGGATTGTTATATTTCCTTTCCGAAGGTTGTCGTTGAGCCAACTTTTGAAGGTAATGCGGTCTTACATCTTGTGCCCCGAGCATCCAGATGGTAGGGGCAAAAGTTGGGATCACCTTTCTTGTTGACTTCCTGCGGTCTTTTGGGCTGCGGCGGTGGAAATGCTGGAGTTTTCATTAAGCTACGGAACATCTTTGAGTGCTTGCTTCATTCTTGAACGGATATTCTGCTGCTCGAAGCTCCTTCGATGTACGTTGCGGACGAGACGGTTGTTCATCTTGCGGAGACGATCGATAGTTGGACCGGGGTTCGTTGGTAATTTTGTTGTGGTTCTTGCGGCCGTTCGGTGGTATTTGCATCGAGTTGTTTGCCTTTGTCAACTGCTGCAACGCCCCAGATTTCTTTTCGAAAGTCTTCACCGGCTTCTGCTTGTCCGTCTTGTCGGCAAAACTTAATTGCTTCGCCTCTTCTTGCAGGCTTCCGGCCTTGCTTAACAACTTCTCAAAAGTCTTAATAGTGAATCCCTTGAGGAGAAGTGCTATCGGGCCGTGAATGCTTTTAAGCAAGATGCCGATTGCATGTTGTTCTTGCGGTTGTGGTTCACACTTCATACTTAAATTTCTCCATCGAAGTATGTAATCCACCAGAGTTTCATTCGGCCTTTGTTTCTCTACCACTAAATCACCTATAGTGATGTGGTGTCGAGCTTCCGACAAATCGCTTAATGAAGAGGCTCTCTAGCTACGAGAATGTCTTTACGGATCCGTTGGGTAATTCGCATACCGGTCGAAGGCGATCCACGACGGTGCTGCTAACAAGCTGTCGGAAGAGTAGCGCATCGCTCCCGCCGGCATTGCAACAAGCGGCACGAAAGTGTGCGACATCTTGTCGGGGGTTCCCGGTTCCGTCGAAGGTCTTAAACGAGAGGTGGTACGAAGCCCTTTGGGTATTGGACGGCGTCGAATTCTTCCGGGTAAGGTCTACCCGTCCGAATAGATGTCCCGTTCTTCGATTGTGCTAGGGCTTCTCGCATTCTGTTGTTCTACCAAGTTCTTGATATCCTTTTCGGGGATCATACTTTGTGTTGTATCCTTTTTCGGTTGGTCATCCCCATTGACGGATGTAATTTCCTTCCCTCCGTCTACGATGTGAATGACTTACGGGGGTGTCTCTCTATGTGGTTGTACTTGACTTTGGAGAGTGGCTAGAGCTATGGCCATCTCTTCCATCCTCTTCGCCATTTGAGCGATCGTGTCGTCCTTTTCTGAAGTCGTCTCTTCATCAGTTCCGGCTCCTCTCTTTCTGCGGCTGCAGGAGCACCTTGAGAAGATGATGAAGCTCGTGTCTCAACCATGTTGATTTATGCATATTCGTTGTCCATGAATTCCGATGAGTCGATCTCATCTCCGAACTTTTCTTCTCTTTCTTTTGCCAACCGTCGGATGTCGGTTCTCAACTTTTCCATGGCATCTTCTAGTGGAGCTTTTCGTGTATCTTTGTGGTTGTCATGCGATGGTTGCCGGGTCCTTTTTCACGAGTCCCCTTCATCGCGGTAGCACTTTCTTCGATTCCGGCCTCTCGGCGAGACTTTCTTTCTCGGGGCTGCTTGTTTCGGTCTCAGTCGCCCGTAGTGGGACGCCACACCATCCTTCTAGCGACGAGAAGGTCTATGACCGAGATGGTCCATCGGCCAAATGCTTTGGAAGGTGGTATCCTCCCTAATCCGTCAATCCGATACTACGACGGGCGGGCTAGCCTTCATTCTCTTGCTTGGCTTTTCTATCATGACGGCGGGTTCTACTCGAGGCCCGAGACGGGATTTGGGCGGCACCCGTCCTATCCTTCGTAGAATTTCCGACACGGGCGGTTTTCCTTCCTTGCTAGCTTTTCTACCAAAGTTTGCGGTCGAGCGAAACGGCGTAGTTACGGTTCTTTTCTTGCGGCTATCGTTGTAGTATGCGGGGCTGTGGTAATGTGGCGACAATCTTTCGAACATTCTCTTCATCCTCGCGGCGGAGAGGGGATGGAACCTGCTTCCTCCCAAAAGTGGTATGTAGTCGAGCGGTGGTGTATATTACGGTAACGGTGTATATTACGGCAACTGCGGAATTTCCTCCGGGAAGGCAATCTCGGCGGCTACGGCTTCACTGGCGATCCTTCTATTTCTATTTCTTCTTTGGGTCTTTGTCGGCGACGGAATCTTCGAAGCTGGACCCGATTTCGAAGACGGAAGGTCTTACGGGAAGATCCGTACCCTCCACGGTAACGGAGTTTACCATAGTTACGGATTTCTTTCCCCTTTGATTTGGCGAAGTCGGGGTAGGTGCGAAACAACTAGACCGGTGGGGGTAGTGAGAACGGTCCTCCTGCGGACGGCGGTACTCCTCCAGTCGGGACCCTTTGCGGGGAGGAAACTCTTGGGTCGACCTGAGGTTGAACTCGAGCGAGTGGTTCCTCGGCTTCATATACCTTGTTTGTCGGTGCAAAGAGGGAGACGTCGGTGACCTTGACGTTCGTGTTTTCAAACCCACTGTCGAAATCGGATGACCCCATTGTCGGGCGGTTCATCCTTATAGACGGCGAAGTCCGGTCCAGTTGGTGAAGGAGAAAATCGGTTTCGGGGCTTCCATTTCGCGGGGTAGATTCGGTTGTCGGTCTCGAGTTATGCTTCTTTTCTTCGGGACGAAAGAAAGGAATTGAAAAGAGTCGAACTCATTTTTTGTTCATGTATTTATAAGAAGGAATTATTTGTTAAAAGAATCATTTATTAGAGGGTTTGTTTATTTAGAACGGAACGTTCAAAGGTGTAGAGAAGGTAAGGAAACCGATTCGAAGGAAAAGAAAGTCTTAAGCAAGACTTCCCGACTCGAAGGATCACTCCTAAACTAACACTGTTGGGGGTCCACCCCACCTCGGAAATGAGGTAAAAGGATCTCGGAACCTCTCTGTTTAGGGGTGTCTAAACGATGGCTCCTAAATCCGAGAGAATGTTGGCTATACTTGTTCAAGATAGAAATGAACATAGTATTCCAACGGAAAGAAGGGTAGTTTGATCCATTAGGGACATGGATATACTACCGATTTTTGAAAACGAGAATTATTTGATTATAATGGAGAGAGGAATATTCCCAGTGGAGTCGCCGAAATCTGTGCGGCTTATTTTTAGGTCGTGTTTTATTTTGAAGAGGGGTCGCCTAACAGAAATCTGTCGGCGAATTTTTAATTTAATTAAAATAAATAATTTGAAAAGTAGTATTTGATTTTGAAAATAATTTTAAATTTGAAGGTTTTAAGATATGAGATTAAGCCGAGCCTCACATCCCAAATAGTTTATATAAACGAGCACCGCACCACAAACCGTGTATCTATCCCTAAGGATAGACACACTGCTTGATGGTGGGGCTTGATTAAATAAACTAGAAGATTAGTGACATCCGTTTGGTACGCGAACCAATTTTATAAGCCGACAAGTTTCCCTAGCTTAATATGAAAACATTAAACGGGGTTTATATTACACAGGTTCTTTAAAATTCCATATAAGGGCAAGCCACTATAGTTAATTACATCTTAAGTGACGGGAATCACCTAAGAAAACTCTCGATAATAATCAATGATTACGCTCTCAAGAATTTCAAAGTTTAAGGTTTTCGAAGATTGAATTTTGAAGTTTCAATAGGGAATGGATCAAATTTTTAGAACATTTTGTTTTGTGAATCCAAAGGAAGAAAGGTAGGAGAAATCACTGATTCGAAGTGAACTTCGATAATTTCCCGACTATCCTATCGTTTGGCTTGAATTTAGGAAAGTCCTAATGTTTATTTGATATTTCAATCTTGCCAATTTCAATTAATTAGGGCTTATATTTGTATGATAAAATCAAACAAATAGCACTAGAAGATGTGAGGGTTTATTGTCGTATCGGACGACTACCTCGGAATCCTAAGACCGGTTAGGGCTTAATTTGCAATGCAAATGCCTAACGAAGAGTTGAGGATTTATGTTGCACTAGGCGAAGCTACCTCGAAGTCCTATGGCTCGGTTGTTTTAATTCTAGGAAAGTTTTCTTGAAGTAGACTCGGGTTTTGCTTGATGACGATGGTCGTCTTGCCCACCATGCTCCGAGCTCCTTGTTGTTGCGAGAGGTTTAGTTTTAGAAATCATAAATCGGGGGATGAGAGAAGTGTTTTGGTTTAGAGAAAATCTTAATTTCCAAGTGTTTTTTATGTTTTATTTAAAACAAATCTTAAAGTTGATTATAACGACACCGGTTAAGATCCCGCGGTTCCATCCTTCGGCATCATTATTTTTATCGGATTCACTTAGTCCGGATGAATTTGCTAAACTCAGCTGAATGAGTTCCACACTTTCATTTAGGCCGTGGGAAATCCCGTTAGCAACACGTAGGTTACATCATCCAGAGGTATTCCCGATCATCCAACGGGACGTTTTAATTTAGTTGCGATTGTAGTTTTGTGTTACGTTTGTGATTAAATTTTGAGTTGTTTTATATTTTGAAATGTTGTGGCGGTGAATTTTATCTTGCAATGACTTTTAATTTAATTTTGGTTTCAGTTTTAGGGGGCTATCCTAAAGGTGTGAGTTTTCATGCAACGGTTGTTTTATCATGCAGAAAAATAAACGCGATTTGCAATAAAGTAAATTGCAATAATGTAAATTGCAAGAAAGTAAATTGCAATAAAATAAAAGCGTACACGGAGGGTCTTCCCGTCATCCCAGCTGCACTTAAAACACAATTAGAATATTTAAGCAAGTTCTAGGTAAAGGTAAGGAAAGGTTATGGTTTTCTACCAAATTCTAATCCTATGGTTAGTCATTTCCTATGACGTCTAAGTTCTTTGTGTTTTGGTTTAAGGACGATTTTCTTCATCGAAGAATAATCGAATTCGATTGTTCTTATAAATATCCTATCATATTGAGAAAGTGCTTAAGAAGGATCTTAAACATCTTTTCGATATTTCTAGGATTGTTTTAAGTCCGAATGAATTTAATTATATAAATGAATCGATCGTCAGAGGTTTTCAAGTCTTGTTAACTTGCTCGATGAACTAGGACATTTGAATATCCTATGAGTGAGATAACATTTCACTTGATGTTCTATTTAGGAGTTATAATAATCGAAAGCTTTCGAGGGTAAATTAGTATTAAGTGATTTGATTTAATTTAAAGGGTTTAAATTTGGAATAGTGTTGAAGTTGTTTTATATTTAGTTTAATTTAATTTAATTTGATTTGATGTTTAATTAATTTGATTTAATTTAATTTAATTTAATTATTTAATTTAATTTAATTTAATTTAATTTAATTTAATTATTTAATTTAATTTAATTATTTAATTTAATTTAATTTAATTATTTAATTTAATTTAATTTAATTATTTAATTTAATTTAATTTAATTATTTAATTTAATTTAATTTAATTGTTTAATTTAATTTAATTTAATTTTAATTAATTTAATTTAATTGTTTAATTTAATTTAATTTAATTATTTAATTTAATTTAATTTTAATTAATTTAATTTAATTGTTTAATTTAATTTAATTTAATTATTAAATTTAATTTAATCTTAATTTAATTTATCTTTAATTTACTTTATTTTTAATTTTAATTGAAATTAAGTCTTTTAATATTTTAAATTTGAGTTATCATTTTAATTAAAAAATTGAGTATTAGTTGATATAATTAATTTAGGGATTTTTTTAAATTAAAGAATAAATCTCTTCCTAATAAAGATCCCTTATTTTAATAATTTCAATTTTATTATTCTTCCAAATTTAATCTATTATTTAATTAAAGTTTAATCATTTTAAAATTATTTAATGGGTTCCTACCCTTTAATTATTTAAATTTCAGTCATCCAAATCAGATTAGGATCAAATATTTTACTTGTTGATTTTTTATTAAACCTAAAGTTTTAATTAAGGATTAAAGATTTTAATTACCATTTTACCCTTTAAGCTTAATAATTTCATAACTCACTAAATTGAACTCAAATGAACTTGAAATTTTTATGTGACTTTACTCATATGTCAATAAAGACATGAGAGGAGAAAATGTGATTTTTACTGTATTTAATTTATTTATATAATTATTTTTGGTGGAAAATAGAGATTTTCAAGGAAAATTTGATAACATGACCAAGGGAAAAGTTTCTGTCCTTAAGAAAATTAGGGGACATTCCTAATGACCAGAGAAGCACTTGGACCAATTTTGGTGATTTTTTGAATTATATTATTTTTATTATAATTATTTTGAGTTTTGGAGTGTTAATTAATTTAAAAATAAGATAAATGTTGAAAAATGGATTTTATATTTTTCAAAAATCTCTCTGATATCAAGGAAACCAGAGAAACAAATTTTGCAATTTTCTGATTTTTCTATGATTTATAATAATTATTTTAGTGAAAATGCTAGAAAATACATTTTTTTTTAATTTTAAAATTAACCTAGGGCTTTAAAATTTACTATCTCACTAAATAGACTTAGGAAAAATGTGGGATTTGTTCCTAAGTGATTAAAATTCAAAATGTGACATTTTGGTGAATTTTATTATTTTTGTGATTTTTATTATTTTTTTAATTATTAAAAATATTAAAATATTATTAAAAATCAACTTTTTTAGAAAATTGAAATTTTAATTTTCTTGGGTTCCCCTGATATCGAGAGGCTCCAAAACCAATTTGGTGAATTTTAAAAAAATATTTTAAAAGTTATGAATTTTTAAAGTTTAAAATGGCTAAGTGGCTTAATCAACCCAATTAGTGGGGCTAACCAAGTCCAATTGACTTCAAATTTTTATGGTGGATTCCTCTGATCCTAAAGGTCAGTGGAGAATTGATTTCAAGTCAATTTGATGCCTGGTTAACTCTAATTAATTAAAGACCTATTTTAGGTGTTTAAGCCGATTAGGGTTAATGCGAGTGAATTAACTCAAGTCCTATTTTTCCTAGAGTTCTCTGGTCATAAGGAACATCACCAAATATTTCTAGAATTTATTTCACAACATGCTAATTTTTGGAATTAAAATACTCAAAACAGCAACATGCATTTGAAAAATAAATAACTTTTCACGAGAGATGGCCTCCGACCTTGGAAAATTCAGGGAATGTTCCCAAGTTCAGAGGCTTCAAAAGCCCTATGGTCTCATGCCATGGTGAATTGTATACATGCATGGAGAATTAAATGTATGCAGAGAGTAAATAAATCATAAAAAATAAAATACTTAATTAAATTAAATGATTTCTTTTCCACATTATTCTCCTCTGTTCAATGAGCAAGAGGGTATTTTTATTTTATTTTTGTGATTTTTCTACACGGAGATATGAATTTTTGAAGTTTAGGGAATTAAATAAATAGAAAAATACCCTAATTTTCTATTTATCCACGCGGCGCCGCGTCGACCTCGGCGACTCCGAACGCACGCGCGTCGCGCTCCCATTCGACGCCGCCACCCGAGTCGAGCAGCCCGGGCCCCGCGGTTCTCGTACGCGTCTCCCGGTCCGACGCAATCCTGGCCGCCCGTGCGCGCGTGTATCGAATGGACGGCATCCGTTCATCGTCCCCAGTGTTCTCGCCGAGAGCCGTCCACACTAAATCCACTAAGATCTCGCTCGATTCTCGATGGATTTTCATGTTCTTATGCTCTCATGGATTCGTCTTGAAGAGACGAACACATCTATACGGCTAACATGCATTGGAACTAAGGCATTTGAAATAGAGAATCTTCAAAAGCTCGGGATGAAGAGTTAGCTCATACCTTGGCTCAGAGAAGTGTGGCTTCAATCTGAGAGTTGTTGCACCTTCGATTGGGTCTAGCAAACTCCGGATGAAGTCTCACGGTGCAGTGGATTGTCCAGCTATGAAAGTGACCACGACCGATCACAAAGCTTGGAGGGTGGAGCAAGCTAGGTGGCTTTGGAGATGGGGCTTTCGGTGGTAAACTTCTCCTCTTGGTCCGGTGAAGGTGTAGGACCGGTCGATTTGAGGATTGGCTCGCCTGTGGCAAAGTGTCCTGGTTTTGGGTGGAATTTCAGTTGAGAAATTGGGCTCTGTTGGTGGGGATTAGGGCAAATTGACACTGGGGATCAACTGCTCTCAGGATGGTGAAGGGTTTGAAACAATTTTGGCAGAGTTTCGGCAAGGTTTGTGCTTGGCTCTTCTTTGGCCGAGAGGGTGAGGGGTTTAAATAGGAGAGGGTGGAAGGCCTCCCAGGGGGAGTTAGGGCTTGGGATCAGCTGCTCTGGTGAGGAGAAGATCAGCCATGGTGACCACTAGGGATGGGGCAGCTCAGCAAGTGAGAATTTCAATGTTGGCTCACATGTGAGCTCTCGGCCATGGTGTTTTCCGGCGGCTTGGTGGCCGGCCGGCCAGGCATGGGTCACCCTCGAGGTCGGGTGGGTCGGGGGCTGGAGGTTTGTGCGATCAATTAGCCATGGACATGTGTAAAGGCTTTGATCCAAAGTGGAATGGGGCATGGCTAGATTTGAACCTAAATGGGTCAACCCACCCATTTGGGCTAGGTGCACCACCCGAGGCCTGGTTTTGGCCGAGGGAAAAGTGATTTGGCTCGAGCATAATCGGTAGGGTCAAGTCACCATCCAAGCACGATTAGGCTTAAGCATGGTTTAGTGGAAACATGGAAGTGGTTAATCACCTTTAGGAATTAAGGAAAGAGCCTCCTCCTTTTGCCCAAAATGGCATGGTGACATGTAAAGAGGCTCTCATGGCTTGCATATGGCTTATGCATGGCTCCATGGCTCCATTTGGCTTGGGAAAAGTAAAGTCGATTTCATGGAAATGGATTTAAGGAAAATTTTGGTATTTAGGGGTGATTTGGCATGAGGCTTGATTTGGAATTATTTGATGATGAATTTAGGACTTAGGGATGATTTTAATTGAAAGTATGATGAGGGGAAATGTCATATGGGCCTTGGAAGAATTTTGGGCTTTTTTGAAAGGGTTTTAGATGGGCTTTTAAGATGGATTAGGAAAGTGGGCTCTTGAATTTTAAAATGGATTTTGGGATGAAATTTTGTAAAGAGGTTGGGCCAAATAATTATTGGGTTTAGCTCATGGATGTGTCATGAGTGACTTGAAGCAAATTTGGGCTAGTTTGGACTTGAATTGGGTTGGATTTGAATTCTTTTGGTGAATGGGCCAATGTAGGTCAAATTGGGCTAACTTGGGCCAATGTTGGGCTAGGGTTGAAATTGATGTAAAATAAATATTAAGAAATGTTTATGGGAGTGTTTCAAAGAGGTTTTGGCTTTGGTTGGGTTTTAATTTTGAGGTTTGGGCCTATTTGGGTTAGATTTGGGTTTAGGTCGAAATTGGGCTTTTTGATTTTGGGTTGAATTTGAGTGGGGTTTGGGTCAAAATCTTGGGCAAATCATGTTAGTGTTTTGTTTATGAGGATGTTAAGGAAGGTTTAGAAAAGATTTGGGGTTAATTGGAGTTGAATTGGGTTAGTTTGGGCTGAGTTTGGGTCATGGGTCCAAATTTGGGCTTTAAGGCCCAAAGTGAAATTGGATCCAAATGTCAATCAAATTGGACTTGGATTTGGTCTAAATTGGTATTGGGAATGTTGAATTGAAGTTTAGAATTGAATTGGACCAAAATTGGGGTCAATTGGGTATGTTTGGTTTGACATTGGGTCCACTTTGGGTTAAAATGGGTCGATTTGGGGGTTTTGACAAAAGTAGGGTAAATTGACAAAATTGGCCCATGGTGTAGTTGGACAAAATGAAATTGGGAATATTTGGGATTTTCTGGAATTTTCTGGGAATTTTCTGAATTTTTGGATTTTTAGGCCAAGAAGGGTATTTTGGGTATTTGGAGGGTATTGGGAGGTTTTCTTGGAATTTTTGGTATTTTTGGATATAGATGGTCAATTTGAGTGGTGTAGAAATGTTTGGGAATAATTTTGAAGAATTTTAGGTAATTTGAAAATTTTGCAAAAATTTGGGTAATTTCGAGGTTTTGGGTAGGTTTAGTAGGTGTAGGGTCCGGGGGTCAAAAATTGAAAATTTGGGAAATTGAAGATTGGGTGAATTTGGGTGGGGTGAAATCATTTTGGTTGAGCCATGAAGCCATTTCAAGCCCATATGAGCCATGAAAGGACTCATTTGAGGCATTCATTATGTTGTTCCTAACCTCTTAGCCGAGGGCTTAGGGGTTAAGGACCATCCATGTGAATCACCTACATGAGTCGGGAGGTCAAGTTGGGTATGGGTGTGGTTTTAGGAAGTGTGTGGAAATGTAGTGTGTAAGTGTAGTGTATAAGTGTAATGTGTGTGTAAGTCGGCCCCTTCACTGGACCGAGGCCGCCGGGGCGATCCTAAGGCCAAAGAGTCCTATAGGAACTCATCCTTTAAACTTCCATATTTGATTTCAACCCTCTAGGTGATTAGGGGTCTATAGTCGAGTTTGTGGAGTTTGCGGGGAGTTTAGAAGTGGTTTGAATTTCTAAAAGGCGGGTCCCAATTCTAGTCCTTTAAGATAGTCAAAGGAAAAGCCTAAGGCTAGATCCTAAGCACTAAAAAGAAGAAGGGAAGACCTCATCAAAAATGAGGTCAACAATTACTATTAATTTACTAGATGCAATTTAAAGAAAACAATAATAGGAAAATTATTTTAAAAACTCTATATAAAATAAACAACTTTCTTTCCTTCAATTAATCTAAGATTTTTAAGATAATTTAATATTCGTTGGAGAATTTAATTTATGGTATTGTGCCAAATAGAAGCATTCATATTCTTTACCATTTGATCCGGGTGCAAAGAACATTGACTAATTTACAGAATAGGTCCGGATGTATTGTTAGTAGAATGGTTTAATCTAGGCTCGCACTTCTAGATGTCCAAGGGTGGCTATGGTCGGCCCTACTAGTGACCCTTTCCTAGTCTATAAATCAAATTATACGAATTTAGTCTCTCACTCTAAAAGCTTATCAATTCTACGCCCTTTAAATATTATTTTCCTATTTATTTGCACTTCACCGTGAATAGCCCGCACATGGCCTTCGACTATCCAAGGATTCATGTGACATTTACAAGTTAAGAGTTCTTCTCCTACAAGGTTTTTAAACTCTTCAACAGGTTTTAACAATTCAAATGGCCAATTTAAAAAGTAAAGTATGATCAGGTATTTAATGTCATCACAATGTTTTGAAAATATTTTGAATTTTAATTCTCCATCGAATCTTTATATTATCTTATCTATTCTTCATAATTGAAGTAAGAAAGTAACTAACCACTCAGAACACATTGAAAATAAATAACAAAACATGATAATTAAACTTTGAATCAAATATAAAAATATACTTATCTCAAATATTTCTTCTACAAATTTTTTGATTCCTACTGACTCCACAGTGTAATGAACTCCAGATGCAATAACTTGAAAATAAACTCACTAAACTAAACAAAAGTGGCCCTAAATTTCTCTCTCTAATTCTATCTCTAAGGATGAGAGATCCTAAAGTAGAT
>JAKZJZ010000147.1:0-75689 GCA_022702705.1 Papilionanthe hookeriana x Papilionanthe teres | reverse complement strand
GGCATGAAAGTAGACCCTGCAAAGATTCAAATTATTCCGAATCTACCACCTCCAACTACTGTGAAAGGGGATAGAAGTTCTTTAGGATATGTTTGGTTCTACATGTGTTGTATTAAAGATTTTTTAAAATATAATAAGAATCTAAGCTAAGTTTTAGAGAAAGATAAGAATTTTGAGTTTAATGAAGATTGTTTAAATGCTTTTAAACTTTTGAAAGAAAAATTAATCACTGCCCCTATAATAGTTTCACTTAATTGGGAGAAACCATTTGAACTTATGTGTGATGCTAGTGATTATGCAATTGGAGTTGTTTTAGGACAAAGGTATGATAAAATTTTCAATGTTATATATTGTTCTAGTAAAACTCTAAACAATGCTCAAATTAATTATACCACTGCTGAAAGAGAGTTAGTAGAAGTTGTATATGATGTTGATGAATTTAGGTCGTACTTAATAGGGACTAAATGTATTGTGCATACATATCATTCTGCTATCAAGTACTTCATGCAAAAGAAGGATGCTAAACCTAGATTAATCAGATGGGTGCTTCTTATGCAAGAATTAAATTTTGTTATAATGGATAGAAAATGATCTAGCAACCAAATAGCTGGTCACTTATCTAGGCTGGAACATCATGAGTTGTCTGATTTTAAATATGAAATTATAGAAACTTTTGCTGATGAACAACTTTCTAATATTAAGGAAAGGAATTTATCGTGGTATGCTGATCTTGTGAACTATATTGTTAGTGAAACCACCTGATTTACCGAAGTAACAAAAAAAAATTATCTATGATGCTAGATTTTATTTTTCGAATGACCCTTATTTATATAAACAATGCAAGGACCTAGTCATTAGGAGATGCATGCCTTATGAAGAAATTGAACTAATTATTCAGAGATGCCATGATTATGAATTTAGGGGACATTTTGGAACTAACAAAACTGCACATAAAATTTTATAATATGAATTTTATTGGCCTACTCTTTTAGGGATGTTAATAGATATATTAAATCATATGATTAAAGTCAAAGAGTAGGTAATGTTTCTAGAAGAAATGAAATGCCCCTAAATTTTACATTAGAAGTTGAAATCTTTAATGTGTAGGGATTAGATTTTATCGGAACATTTATGCCTTTATTTGTGAATATATATATATATATATATATATATATATATATATATATATATATACCGATCCTTGGACTAATCTGGGGCTTTTACATATGAAGACCAGCAAGGCTCTCAAGCATTGGGGATGGACTGAATTTGGTGATGTTTTTTCCACTGTGATGGATGCTGAAAAGGAGGTGATTAGACTGGAACAGCAAGTTTTAAGGGGTGCGGATTCTGAACTTTTAGTGGCTGCTCAGGCTCATCTTTCCAATGCTATTGACATACAAGATATGTACCTGAAACAAAAAGCTTCAGCAAAACATTTCTCAGAGGGGGACAGAAATACAAAATTCTTCCATGCTTATATCAAATATAAAAGAAGTTGTAACATCATCCATAGAATTAAGGATGATGAGGGAAATTGGCTAACCGACACAATGGCTATTGGCGAAGTGCTCTCGGACATTTTCGACAACTTCTTTCTTTTAATAACCACGACGGAGATATCATCTCCACCAACATTCTTCGTTGAACACTACCGGTATATTAATGCATCGCCCTTAGTCGAGCCCCCTACCGAGGTCGAAATCTTGGAGGCTATTAAGAGCATTGACGGCAGCAAATCAGCGGGGCCGGATGGATTTACTTGCAGATTTCTACAAGAAAGCTTGGTCCATTATCAAATCCGAAATTACCAATGCCATTACCGACTTCTTCCTTGGTAAAGATATGATCTATCATTTTAATTCTTCAACCATTGTGTTGATTCCTAAACACAATGAATTGAATACTCGGGAACGATTCGAAGCCAATAAATCTGACTTCAGTGATCAGCAAAGTGATCAGCAAAATCCTGGTCCTAAGGATTCAACCTCACCTAAATAAGATCATCAACCTAAATCATACTGCCTTCATTAAAGGTAGATCTATCTCTGATAATGTTCTGTTGGCTCATGAGTTATTATTGGACATCAACAAAAAATGCAGGGGGGGGAAACTTAATCTACAAGCTTGATATCCAAAAGGCTTATGACACAATCAATTGGGATTTCATTTTGGATGTGTTAGCGAGTAAAGGCTTCAACCCCGAGTTTTTGCAACATGATTCATAGATGGCCTCACAACAACTCCCATTCCATTCTGGTTAATGGATCGGTTTGGGGACCCTTCACTGCTACCAGGGGACTGAATCAAGGGGACCCCCTCTACCCAACTCTCTTTATCATTGCAATGGATTATTTCTCTTCCATGATCGATCAATTATACAAGCATCACCCCCTGGTAAACTTTCACCATAGCTCAAATATCACAATTTCTCACCTGATTTATGTAGATGACCTCATGATTTTCTCCAATGCATCCAAGAAGGTCGTTAAATATATCCGAAGCTGCATTCAAATGTTTCAAAATCAATGCTGGGCTCAAGTTCAACAGAGCTAAATGTCGGATCCTTTTTTCCAAAAGGGTGTCCCGGGAGGCTAAGCATTGGATTCTAAATCACACGAGGTTTCACCGAGCACCAACCTTCCTATCAAGTACCTAGGGGTCCATCCGAGCACCTGGCGAGAAGCAAGCAAAACCATTTTGATGAGGTTCAACAAAGGATTTGTAACTACTTATCTAACTGGACACACCTATACCTATCTACTGGAGGGAGAATTACCTTACTCAAAAGCATCCTAACCACTTTGCCAAATTACCTCATGCAAATGACTACTATGAAAAAGAGTACTCGAACCCGGTTGGAAACTGACTTTCAACCACTTTTTATGGGTTGGTAAAGGCAAACAGATTCATTGGGCTGCTTGGAGGAAGCGGCTAAACCCCTTTGAGCTGGTGGACTAGGCTTCGAGTGTCTAAGTCACCTACTCAAAATTAACCATTGCAAACTTTGGATTAACTTCGGGGCTCGAACCTCTCTCCGGGCTTTATATCTTAATGGTAAATACTGCGGACACATTCACCCCTCTTTGGCCTCTCGCTAGGCCGGGTGACTCTAGAATACGGTAAGCCATGATGAAAATTAAGCGAGAAGGCGAGAACCTGTATTTATGGCGGCTTGGCGAAGGCAAGATCAATTTTTGGTTGGACCGGTGGTGTCCTCATGATCGGCTCCAACCACACACACTGCTAGGGACATAAACCTCTTGGTTGCCGATTCTTGGGAGGAGGACCACCTGGTCGATTCCATTTCTCCACTCCATCCTCACTTGTTTCCTCGGCTAACAAGGTTAATACCATACCTTTTAACAGGTCCAAGCCTGACACTATTTACAGAACTAACAAAAATCAAAGTTTCTCCAAGGAGATTTAGGATAAACTTGTACACTGGGAGAGTGTACCCTGGGTTGAGATCTGTTGGAACAAGTTCTTATCCCCTTCTATGGCTTTTTTCTGTTGGAGACTGTTCAGGAACATCCTTCCCAGTGATGATATCCTCAAACTCAAGGGATTGAGAGGCCCTTCCTACTGCAGATTTGGACTCAGTTCCTCCAGCACACCAATTTAAACACTCTACAGTTACATTGGAATCATCTGGTTACTTGCTGGCCCGATTGGCAGAAAGCTGGGAATACTACTATTCCACTACTCATTGCCTGGTTCATTTGTATGGCTAGAAACAAGGCTACTTTTGATAACACCCTTCAAGATGTTAAAACTGTTACTAGTCATTGTCTCTCTTATGTGCTTAAGCTAATCAAATTTAAAAACTTCCCCAACATTTGCTCCCAAAAATTCTCTCCTAGTACTGCTCCCCCTAGAATTACTAAAGTATTTTGGTTTCCCCAACCCAAAGCTTGGATAAAGGTGAACACCGATGGCTGCTATAAACTTGCACGGGGTGGCATTAGGGGCATATTCGGAAATCACAAGGGTAAATGTTTACTCTTTTTTATGGCCCCTATTGTTGCCTGTGATGCCTTGGATGCAGAACTTCAAGCTGTCTATTGGGCATTAAAGTTAGTCGTCCACCTTAACTGGTCTCCTCTCATTATGGAATGTAATTCTATGGATCTGGTAACACTTGTACCAACAAACACTACACATAACAGGCAAGCTATCAACTGGACAGCTAATTTCTAGGCTCACAAGATCAAACTTCTCAGTACTAAGGTGCTGTTGACCTCATTTTTGATGAGGTCTTCCCTTCTTCTTTTTAGTGCTTAGGATCTAGCCTTAGGCTTTTCCTTTGACTATCTTAGAGGAGTAGAATTGGGACCCACCTTTTAGAAATTCCAAACATTTCTAAACTCCCTGCAAACTCCACAAATTTGACCATAGACCCCTAATCACCTAGAGGGTTGAAATCAAATGTGGAAGTTTAAAGGATGAGTTCCTATAGGGCTCTTTGGCCTTAGGACTACCCTGGGTGGCCTGGTCTGGTGAGGGCTGACTTACACACACTACACTTATACACTACACTTACACACTACATTTCCACACACTTCCTAAAACCACACCCATACCCAACTTGACCTCCTGACTCATGTAGGTGATTCACATGGATGGTCCTTAACCCCTAAGCCCTCGGCTAAGAGGGTTAGGAACAACATAGTGAATGCCTCAAATGAGTCCTCTCCTGGCTCATATGGGCTTGAAATGACTTCATGGCTCAACCAAAATGACTTATTTCCACTTACATCCACCCAATCTTCAATTTCCCAAATTTTCGATTTTTGACCCCCGGGACCCTACACCTACTAAACCTACCCAAAACCCTTGAAATTACCCAAATTTTTTGCAAAATTTCCAAATTACCTAAAATTCTTCAAAATTATTCCCAAAAATTTCTACACCACTCAAATTGACCATCTATATCCAAAAATACCAAAAATTCCAAGAAAACCTCCCAATACCCTCCAAATACCCAAAATACCCTTCTTGACCCAAAAATCCAAAAATTCAGAAAATTCCCAGAAAATTCCAGAAAATCCTAAATATTCCCAATTTCATTTTGTCCAACTACACCATGGGCCAATTTTGTCAATTTACCCTACTTTTGTCAAAACCCCCAAATTTACCCATTTTAACCCAAAGTGAACCCAATGTTAAACCAAACCTATCCAATTGACCCCAATTTTGGTCCAATTCAATTCTAAACTTCAATTCAACATTCCTAATACTAATTTAGACCAAATCCAAGTCCAATTTGATTGACATTTGGATCCAATTCCACTTTTGACCTTAAGGCCCATTTTTCGACCTAAGCCCAAACCTAACCCAAATGAACCCAAACCCCAAAAATCAAAGCCCAACCAAAGTCAAAACCTCTTTGAAACACTCCCATAAACACTTCTCAACAATAATTCTACATCAATTTCAACCCTAGCCCAACATTGGCCCAACTTGGCCCATTTGGACCTATATTGGCCCATTCACCAAAAGAATCCAAATCCAACCCAATTCAAGCCCAAACTACCCCAAATTTGCTTCAAGTTACTCATGACACATCCATGAGCTAAACCAACAATTATTTGGCCCAACCTTTTACAAAAATTTTCATCCATGAACACATTCATAAACTTAAAAGCCCACTTCCCTTAAACCTTTCTAAAAGCCCATTTCCTTCAAAATTCAAAAGCCCAAATTTACCCTAAAGCCCACATGACATCTCCATTTGTCATCCATTTAATTAAATCCATTACCTAAGTCCTAAAATCACCATCAAATTATTCCAAATCAAGTTTCATACAAATTTCCATCAAAACATCCAAAATTCTTAAAACCCATTTTCATGAAATTGACCCAAGCTTTTCCCAAGCCAAATGGAGCCAAGGATGAGCCATTCACAAGCCATATGAAGCCATGAAAGTTTGGCATGTGACCATGCCATTAATGGCAAAAGGAGGAGGTCCTTTAACCATCTCCTAAAAGTCATTAACCTTAAGCATGTCTCCCTTAACCAAGATTTAATCCAAATATTCTTGGATAAGGACATCACCACCTCTCGACCGACTAGCCTAGCTGATCTTCTCAGCCAAGACCAGCCATGGGGAGGTGAACCCAACCCAAACCAATGGGTTGACCAATTTCAAGCCAAAATGACCCCCTCCCCATTCCATTTTAATTCAAACACTTTACACATGTCCAAACCCGATCGACTTCACCATTGCCAAGCCCCGACCTCCCTGGTCGAGATGGTGACCCATGCCTGCCGGCCAGCCGCTCGGATTGCCGGAAAACACCACACCCGAGAGCTCACATGTGAGCCAACTTTGGAATTCCACCTTGCCGAGCTGCCCCATGCCCAATGGCCACCATGGTCGTTCTTCTCCTCACCAGAGCAAGCTCGATCCCAAGCCCTAACTCCCCCGGGAGGCCTCCCGACCAGCTTCTATTTAAACTCCACCCCTCTCGGCCATAAGAAGGAGAGAAGCACAAACCTTGCCAAAACTCTGCCAAAATTGTTCCAGACCCTTCTCCACCCTTAGAGCACTTGATCCCCAGTGGAATTCCCCTGCCATTTCTCCTCTGAAAGCTCAATTTCAGAGTTGAAATTCCACCCAAAACCAGGACACTTCTCCACGGTGAGCCAATTCCCAAATTGATTGGCTCTACACCTTCACTGCACCAAGGGAAAGTGTCCACCATCAAAAGCCCCATCTCCGGTGCCACCCAGTTGCTCCAGCCTCCAAGCTTTGTGATCGGGCTTGGTCGAAATCATATCCGGACAATTCACTGGACCGGGAGACTTCATCCGGAGCTTGCTAGGACCCAATCGAAGGTGCAACAACTCTCGGATTGAAGCCACACTTCTCCGAGCCAAGGTATGAGCTAACTCTTCATCCCGAGCTTCGAAGATTCTCTATTTCAAATGCCTTAGTTTCAATGCATGTTAGCCGTATAGATGTGTTCGTCTCTTCAAGACGAATCCATAGAGCATAAGAACATAAAAATCCATTGAGAATCGAGTGAGATCTTAGGGATTTAGTGTGGACGGCTCTCGGCGAGAACACTTGGGGACGATGAACGGATGCCGTCCATTCAATACACGCGCGGACGAACGGCTCAGATGGCGTCGGACCAGGAAACGGTGCGAGAACCGCGGGGCACGGGCCGGCCGACTCGGATGGCGGCGCCCAATCACGGCGCGACACGTACCCCTTCGGAGCCGCCGATGTTTCGCCGGCGCCGCGTGGATAAGTAGATAATTAGGGTATTTAATGTATTTATTAAATATCGAAACTTCAAAAATCCATATCTTTGTGTAGAAAAATCACAAAAATAAAATAAAAATACCCTCTTGCTCGAGTGAACGAGAGGAGAATAATGTGGAAAAGAAATCATTTAATTTCATCAAGTATTTTATTTTTTATAATTTATTTACTCTCTGCATACATTTAATTCTCCATGCATGTATACAATTCATCATGGCATGAGACCATAGGGCTTTTGAAGCCTCTGAACTTGGGAACATTCCCTGAATTTTCCAAGGTTAGAGGCCATTTCTGTGAAAAGTTATTTATTTTTCAAATGCATGTTGCTGTTTTGAGTATTTTAATTCCAAAAATTAGCATGTTGTGAAATAAATTCTAGGAAAATTTGGTGATGTTCCTTATGACCAGAGAACCCTAGGAAAAATAGGTTTTGACTTAGTTCATTCAAAACAACCCTAATCGACTTAAACACCCAAAATAGGTCTTTAATTAATTAGAGTTAACCAGGTATTAAATTGACTTGAAATCAATTCTCCACTGATCTTTAGGATCAGGGGAACCCACCATAAAAATTTGAAGTCAATTGGACTTGGTTAGCCCCATTAATTGGGTTGATTAAGTCGCTTAGCCATTTTAAACTTTAAAAATTCATAACTTTTAAAATACTTTTCAAAAATTCACCAAATTGGTTTTGGAGCCTCTCTGATATCAGGGGAACCTAAGAAAATTAAAATTTCAATTTTCTAAAAAAGTTGATTTTTAATAATATTTTAATATTTTTAATAATTAAAAAATAATAAAAATCACAAAAATAATAAAATTCACCAAAATGTCACATTTTGAATTCTAATCACTTAGGAACAAATCCCACATTTTTCCTAGGTCTATTTAGTGAGATATTGAATTTTAAAACCCTAGGGTAATTTTAAAATTTAAAAAAAAAATGTATTTTCTAGCATTTTCACTAAAATAATTATAGTAAATCATAGAAAAATCAGAAAATTGCAAAATTTGTTTCTCTGGTTTCCTTGATATCAGAGAGATTTTTGAAAAATATAAAATCCATTTTTCAACATTTATTTTATTTTTAAATTAATTAACACTCCAAAACTTAAAATAATTATAATAAAAATAATATAATTCAAAAAATCACCAAAATTGGTCCAAGTGCTTCTCTGGTCATTAGGAATGTCCCCTAATTTTCTTAAGGACAGAAACTTTCCTTTGGTCATGTTATCAAATTTTCCTTGAAAATCTCTATTTTCCACCCAAAATAATTATATAAATAAACTAAATACAGAAAAATCACATTTTCTCCTCTCATGTCTTTATTGACATATGAGTAAAGTCACATAAAAATTTCAAGTTCATTTAAGTTCAATTTAGTGAGTTATGAAATTATTAAGCTTAAGGGGTAAAATGGTAATTAAACTTTTAACCCTTAATTAAAACTTTAGGTTTAATAAAAATCAACAAGTAAAATATTTGATCTTAATCTGGTTTGGATGATTGAAATTTAAATAATTAAAGGGTAGAAACCCATTAAACAATTTTTAAATGATTAAACTTTAATTAAATAATGGATTAAATTTGGAAGAATAATAAAATTGGAATTATTAAAATAGGGATATTTATTAGGAAGAGATTTATTCTTTAATTTAGAAATCCCTAAACTAATTATATCATTAATACTCAATTTTTAATTAAAATGATAACTCAAATTTAAAATATTAAAAGACTTAATTAAATTATTAAACTCTTTTGAAATCTCAATTAAAATCAAAAATAAAATAAATTAAAGATAAATTAAATTAAAATTAAATTAAATTAAATAATTAAATTAAATTAAAACAAATTAAATTAAATTAAAATAAATTAAATTAAATTAAATCAAATTAAATTAAATTAAATAAAACAATTAAAATTAAATTAAATTAAATTAAAATTTAATAATTAAATTAAATTAAATTAAATAATTAAATTAAATTAAAACAAATCAAATTAAATTAAACTAAATTAAATTAATTAAATCAAATTAAATTAATTAAATTAAATTAAATAATTAAATTAGATTAAATCAAATCAAATTAATTAAATACCAAATCAAATTAAATTGAACTATGTTAAATTAAATCAAACTCAATTAAATTAAATTAAATTAAATATAAAACAACTTGAACACTATTCCAAATTTAAACCCTTTAACTTAAATCAAATCATTTGAATACCAATTTACCCTTGAAAGTTTTAGTTATCATAACTCCTAAACGGAACATTAAATGAAATGTTACTTCACTTATAGGATATTCAAATGTCCTAGTTCATCGAGCAAGATAACAATAAAACTTGAAATTCTTGGACGATTAATTCATTTGTATAATTAAATTCATTTGGACTTAAAACAATCCTAGAAATATTGAAAAGATGTTTAAGATTCCTCTTAAGCACTTCCTCAATATGATAGGACATTTATAAGAACAATTGGGTTTAACTATTCTTTGATGAAGAAAATCGTCTTCAAACAAAAACACAAAGAACCTAGACGTCATAGGAGATGACTAGCTATAGGATTAGGAATTTGGTAGAAAACCATAACCTTTCCCTTAGCTTTACCTAGGAACTTGCTTAAATATTCTAATTGAGTTTTAAGTGCAGCTTGGAATGACGGGAAGACCCTCCGGTACGCTTTTATTTTATTTTATTGCAATTTACTTTCTTGCAATTTACTTTATCGCAAATGCATTTATTTTTCTTGCATGATAAACAACCGTTGCATGAAAACCCACACCTTTAGGATAGACCCTAAAGCCGAAACCAAAACTAAGTTAAAAGTCATTGCAAGATAAAATTCACCGCCACAACATTTCAAAATATAAAACAACTCAAAATTTAATCACAAACAGAACACAAAACTACAATTGCAACTAAATTAAAACGTCCTATTGGATGATCGGGAATACCTCGGATGATGTAACCTACGTGTTGCTAACGGGATTTCCCACGGTCTAAATGAAAGTGTGGAACTCATTCAGTTGAGTTTAGCAAATTCATCTGGACTAAGTGAATCCGATAAAAATAATGATGCCGAAGGATGGAACCGTGGGATCTTAACCGGTGTCGTTATAATCAACTTTAAGATTTGTTTTAAATAAAACATAAAAAACACCTGGAAATTAAGATTTTCTCTAAACCAAAACACTTTTCTCAACTCCTGATTTATGATTTCTAAAACTAAACCTCTGCAACAATAAGGAGCTCGGAGCATGGTGGGCAGCACGACCATCGTCATCAGCAAAACTCAGATCTACTTCAGCAAAACTTTCCTAGAATTAAATAACCAAGCCATAGGACTTCGAGGTAGTTTGCCTAGTGCAACATAAATCCTCAACCTTTTCGTTAGGCATTTGCATTGCAAATTAAGCCCTAACCGGTCTTAGGATTCCGAGGTAGTCGTCCGATACGACATAAACCCTCACATTTTCTAGTGCTATTTGTTTGATTTTATCATACAAATATAAGCCCTAATTAATTAAAATTGGCAAGATCAAAACATTTAAATAAGTATTAGGACTTTCCTAAACTCAAGCCAAACGATAGGATAGTCGGGAAATTACCGAAGTTCACTTCGAATCGGTGATTTCTCCTACCTTTCTTCCTTTGGATTCACAAAACAAAATGTTCCAAAATTTGATCCATCCCCTATCGAAATTCCAAAATTCAATCTTTGAAAACCTTAAACTTTGAAATTCTTGAAAGCGGAATTATTGATTATTATCGAGAGTTTTCTTAGGTGATTCCCGTCACTTAAGATGTAATTAACTATAGGGGCTTGCCCTTATAGGGAATTTTAAAGAACCTGAGTAATATAAACCCCGTTTGATACTTTCATATTAAGCGGGGAATTTGTCGGCTTATAAAATTGGTTCGCGGACCAAACGGATGTCACAAAACTTCTAGTTTATTTGATCGAGCCCCACCATCAAGCGGTGTGTCTATCCTTAGGGATAGATACACGGCTTGTGGTGCGGTGCTCGTTTATATAAACTATTTGGGATGTGAGATCGGTTTAATCTCATATCTTAAAACTTTCAAATTTAAAAATTATTTTCAAAATCAAATACTACTTTCTAAATTATATATATTTAAATTAAATTTAAAATAAAAATTCGCCGCACAACTTCTGTTAGGCGACCACTTTTCAAAATAAAATACAACACAACCTAAAAATATGCCGACAATTTCTGGCGACTCCGCTGGGGAGAATTCCTCTCTCCATTATAATCAAATAATTCTGCTTTCAAAAATCGGTAGTGTATCCATGTCCCTAATGGATCAAACTACCCTTCTTTCCGTTGGAATACTATGTTCATTTCTATCTTGAACAAGTATAGCCAACATTCTCTCGGATTTAGGAGCCACCGTTTAGACACCCCTAAACAGAGAGGTTCCGAGATCCTTTTACCTCATTTCCGAGGTGGGGTGGACCCCGATAGGTGTTAGTTTAGGAATGATCCTTCAAGTCGAGAAGTCTTGCTTAAGACTTTCTTTCCCTTTCCAACTCTGAATCGGATTCCTTACCTTCTCTACACCTTTGAACGTTCCGTTCTAAATAAACAAACCCTCTAATAAGTGATTCTTTTAACAAATGATAAATACATGAACAAAGAATGAGTTCGGACTCTTTTCAATTCCTTTCTTTTCGTCCTGAAGAAAAGAAGCATAACTTGGGACTGACAACCAGAATCTACCTTGCAGAAATGGAAGCCCCGAAACTGATTTTCTCCTTCACCAACGGACTCGGACTTCGCCGTGCTATAAGGATGAGCTGCCCGACAATGGGGTCATCCGATTTGGACGAGGATTTGAAAACACGAACGTCAAAGTCACCGACGTCTCCCTCTTTGCGACCGACAAACAAGGTATCCGAAGCCGAGGAGCCACCGCTCGAGTTCAACCTTAGGTCGACCCAAGAGTTTCCTCCCCCGCAAAGGGTCCCGACTAGGAGGAGTACTGCTCGTCCGCGGGAGGACCGTTCTCACTACCCCCATTGGTCTAGTTGTTTCGCACCTACCCCGACTTCGCCAAATCAAAGGGAAAGGAATCCGGAACTATGATAAACCCGTTACCGTGGAGGGTACGGATCTTCTCGTAAGACCTTCCATCTTCGAAATCGGGTCCGGTTCGAAGATTCCTTCGCCGACAAAGACCCAAAGAAGAAATAGAAATAGAAGGATCGCCGGGGAAGCCGGAGCTGCCGAGATTGCCTCCTGGAGGAAATTCCAGAGTTGCCAGAATATACACCGCTACCAGAATATACACCACTGCCTGACTACATACCACTTTTGGGAGGAAGCAGGTTCCATCCCCTCTCCGCCGCAGAGGATGAGGAGAATGTTCGCAAGATTGCTGCCACATTACCACGACCCGCATACTACAACGATAACCGCAAGAAAAGAACCAGAACTACGCCGTTTGCTCGACTGCAAACTTTGGTAGAAAAGCTAGCAAAGAAGGAAAACCGCCCCGTGTCGGAAATTCTACGAAGGATAGGGCGGGTGCCAGTCAAATCCCGTCTTGGGCCCCGAGTAGAACCCGCCGTCATGATAGAAAAGCCAAGCAAGAGAATGAAGGCTAGCCCGCCCGTCGTAGTATCGGGGTTACGGATTAGGGAGGATACCACCTTCCAGACATTTGGCCGATGCACCATCCGGTCATAGACCTTCCGCTGCTAGAAGGATGGTGTGGCGTCCCACTACGGGGTAGTTGAGACCGAAACGACGGCCCGAGAAAGAAAGTCTCGCCGAGAGGCCGGAATCCGAAGAAAGTGCTACTCGCGATGAAGGGGACTCGTGAAAAAGGACCCGGCAACCATCGCATGACAACCACAAAGATACACGGAAAGCTCCGCTAGAAGATGCCATGGAAAAGTTGAGAACCGACATCCGACGGTTGGCAAAAGAAAGAGAAGAAAAGTTCGGAGATGAGATCGACTCATCGGAATTCATGGACAACGAATATGCGGAAATCAACATGGTTGAGACACGAGCTTCATCATCTTCTCAAGGTGCTCCCGCAGCAGCAGAAGAGAGGAGCCGGAGCGATGAAGAGACAGCTTCAAGAAAAGGACGACACGATCGCTCAAATGGCGAAGAGGATGGAAGAGATGGCCATAGCTCTAGCCACTCTCCAAAGTCAAGTACAACCACATAGAGAGACACCCCCAGAAGTCATTCACATCGTAGACGGAGGAAAGGAGATTACATCCGTCAATGGGGATGACCAGCTGAAAAAGGATACAGCACAGAGCATGATCCCTGAAAAGGATATCAAGAACTTGGTAGAGCAGCAGGTGCGAGAAGCCCTAGCACAATCAAAGAACGGGACATCCATTCGGACGGGTAGACCTTACCCAGAAGAATTCGACGCTGTCCAATACCCGAAAGGCTTCGTACCACCTCTGTTTAAGACCTTCGATGGAACCGGGAACCCCCGACGAGCATGTTGCACACTTTCGTGCCGCTTGTTGCAATGCCGGCGGGAGCGATGCGCTACTCTTCCGACGAGTTCGTTAGCGATCCGTCGGGGATCGCCTTCGACCGGTATGCGGAGTTACCCAACGGATCCTGTAAAGACATTCTCGAGCTAGAGAGCCTCTTCATTAAGCGATTTGCCGGAGCTCGGCACCACATCACTATAGGTGATTTAGTGGTAGAGAAACAAAGGCCGAATGAAACTCTAGTGGATTACATACTTCGATGGAGAAATTTAAGCATGAAGTGTGAACCACAACCGCAAGAACAACATGCGATCGGCATCTTGCTTAAAAGCATTCACGGCCCGATAGCACTTCTCCTCAAGGGATTCACTATTAAGACTTTTGAGAAGTTGTTAAGCAAGGCCGGAAGCTTGCAAGAAGAGGCGAAGCAATTAAGTTTTGCCGACAAGACGGACAAGCGAAGCCGGTGAAGACTTTCGAAAGAAATGCGGGGTCGTTGCGGCGAGTTGACAAAGGCAAACAACCGATGCAAATACCACCGGAACGGCCGCAGCAACCACAACAAAATTACCAAGCAACCCCGGTCCAGCTATCAGTCGTCTCCGCAGTATGAACAACCGTCTCGTCCGCAACGTACATTGAGGGAGCTTCTGAGCAGAGAATATCCGTTCAAAAATGAAGCGATACCGAAGATGTTCCGTAGCTTAATGAAAACTCCAGATTTCCAGCTGCCGAGCCCAAAAGACCGAGAGGAAGTCAACAAGAAAGGTGATCCCAACTTTTGCCCCTACCATCGGATGCTTGGGCACAAGATAGAAGACTCGCATTACCTTCAAAAGTTGGCTCAACGACAACCTTCGGAAAGGAAATATAACAATCCCGAAGGAGTACATGAAGGAACCCCGTAAAGGAGGTTCCGTCAATGTTATCTCAACCGATCCCGTCATTCCGATAGATCCCTATGCAACTGACGATGGATGGACTACCGCCTGGACGAGATCTTCGAAGAAGATTTTAGACAACATCCGAACCGCTTCGGTGCGAGCTTCAATTCGTAGTTCGAGACCCGTTAGGCCGGTACTATCACTTGCGATAGAAGAACCACCTCGACAGGAGACAATCGAAGAGAAGAAGAAAATTGACGAAGAAGAGGGGACCGAGACTCCTAAGGCTGGACTAGGGGCCGCTTATCCTAGGATAGTTGTTTCCGATTCGGGGGAGAAATCCCTCGAACCTCCGATTTTGTATGATTATCTGCTCACTTCGGTGACATCATATAATGATAAGGGTGATGGCGTTGGCTACGTTTTGACTGTTTCTAACGATTACGTAACTAGCGACAATCCGGGCGTCGATTTCGATACCAACAACAATTCTCAAATCATACAAAATCTCGACGATCAAAATGACGAAGAAGACATCCATCAAGGAGGCTACGAGAGCTCAACAAGCAACGGATCTATCTGCGAGTTTCGAGGAGCTCCAGTCACAATAGAGTTAGAGCCTTCAGACTCTGAAGATAATCCAGAAGAGCCACGTCATTCCGATTCGAGGAGGAGACACCGACAAACTCAACACTAGATTCGAAGAAATTACGAAGTCAACCTAAGAAGTGGAAAAGTTCTACCTCCAAGAATGGGTCCAAAAGACAAAGGAAAGCAGGTGGTTGTTCAAGAAGAACCAACCCCAGCGGAAGACATACTCGTTCGAGAAGAAGCCGAGACGCAGGAGAACAAAGTGGACTACAACGTGCTAGCCCATCTTAGGAAACTACCGGCCAAACTGAGCATTTACGAAGCTCTCATCTTATCAAAGGAGATGAGAGAAGCTCTGATCAAGGCCTTACTTGATCCGGAAATTTGCTTAGCTCAAATGGCCGGAGATTCCTTGGATGAGGTTTGCTCGTTAAAGGAACGACGAGGTGTCACCTTCACGGACAATGACCTACTACTTGGGACGGCGGATCACAACCGACCGTTGTACATTTCGATTACGATTGGGAAGTTTACGCTCTCCGGAGTTTTGGTGGATCCGGGAGCATCAATCAATATAATGAGTCTTCGAACACTAGCATACTTGGAAATTGATGCTCGTGAGCTCGAAGCAGACAAAATGTTATTAAGAGGATTCAACCAGAAAGGAGAAAGAGCCCTCGGGTCAATAACGCTACTGATGAAGACCGGTGATTTAGCAAAGACAACCGCAAAATTTCATATAATCGATTCAGAAACGTCGTTCAACGCTCTACTCGGGCCGACCATGGATACATGAAAACGAGGATGGTACCATCATCTCTACACCGATGCATCAAGTACTACGATGGAGGGGAACGAGTGCATCAAAGGTGACTTACAACCATTCTCCGTACATGAGATTGGAGTCCATGAAGATGCAGCTTATTATGCACCGCCGAAGAAAACAATCTTCTCCAGAGATACCATAACAAATGAAGCAAAGAAAGTTCGAGACAACGAAGAACCTGAAGTTCTAGTCCAACAGTCACTCACCACTCCCTTCCGGAGAGATGGTGAAGGTTTCTCCACAACTCGCATCCGAGGTCGAGGCCGGGGACGAGGCCGTGGTAGAGACACTAGGACAATTGGACGAGAGAAACCAACCATCAATATTGATTGGGAAGATAGTTCGAAGAGGAAAAAGAAATCAAGCAAGAAGCGACAACAATAAGTCGAAAGAAGCCGCAATACAAGATCTCCCTCGAAGATGAAAAGAACGAAGAATACAAATCAATGTACGAGAAGATTAACCACTACGTACATACTATGACCCTAACTCCGATCCATTCTAATAAGATCGAGGGTATGGAGGTCAAAGAGGTACGTAGTGACGGTGCAAAGCCGATTAAATTCTACCGTGGTGCTTCTTCCTCCAAAACTGAAAATAATGTACAATTCGAAGATGTCACTTCATCAGAATTAATGGAATTACCTTTTGAGTGGTACTCTCCCCGTGTTCAAAATTTAATTCAACGTGGTTTCTTACCTCGACAATGGACAAAAGGCCAATCACAACATTTTGAAAAGTTATGGAATAACTCCGGCCATCCTCCTAATTCAAAGTATGGACTCGGATTCGGCACGATAGGGTCGGTTGACGATACTGAATTTTGCTTGGTTGTCACTTGCAAGTCCAATGAAAGCTCGCATGGAAACTACGGACGAACTCGAAGATTTACAAATTGGAGACGCTCCACCGAATTCGAAGAAGAAATTAAATCCACAATAGATGAGTTAACGGAAGTTAACTTAGGTACTAACAAAGAGCCTAGACCTACCTTTGTTAGCTCCTTACTCAATAAAGAAGACTCCGAAGAAATAATCAAGTTATTAATGGAATTTAAAGACTCGTTTTGCTTGGAGCTACGATGAAATGCCGGGATTAGCCCGGGGGTTGCAGTCCATAAGTTAGGAGTGGATCCTACTTCTGTTCCAGTCAGACAAGGTCCCAGAAGAATGCGTCTAGAAATCGAACAACAAGTCATAGCCGAAGTTAAAAAACTAATAGACGCTAAATTTGTCCGTGAAGAACAATACCCGACCTGGTTAGCCAATGTGGTGCCAGTCAGAAAGAAGAATGGTCGGATCGAATTTGTGTAGACTTCGAGAGATTTAAACAAGGCATGTCCAAAAGATGAATTCCCTCTACCGATCCCGGAACTAATGATCGACATTGCTTCGACACATGAAATATTCTCGTTCATGGATGGATCTTCGGGATACAACCGGATAAAAATGGCTCCGGAAGATGAAAAGCTTACGGCATTCGAACGCCGATCGGAGTATTTTGCTACACAGTGATGCCATTCGGATCGAAGAACGCGAGAGCAACCTACCAAAGAGCAATGACAAGAATTTTTGATGATCTCATCCACAATCAAGTCGAATGCTACGTGGACGATGTCGTCATCAAAAGCAAAGTAAAGGAAAACCACTCGTATGATTTGAGAATTGTTTTCGAACGATTAAGACAATTTAACCTTAAGATGAATCCCTTAAAATGCGCCTTCGGCGTCACCTCCGGAAATTCTTAGGATTCGTTGTCCGACATCGTGGAATTGAAATCGATCCGGAGAAGATTAAAGCTATCTTAGAAATGCCGCCTCCCAAAACCTTAAAACAATTACGATCTTTTCAAGGGAAGCCGGCATATCTTCGACGCTTTATCTCAAACTCGTCGGTAGGTGTCAGCCTTTCTCGGCACTAGTTAAAAAGGACGCCAAATTTATTTGGGAAGAGAAATGCCGGAAGGCCTTCGAAGACATTAAACGATATTTAATGACACCTCCCGTCTTAGCAGCCCCAGTCTCAGGTAGACCGCTGATACTTTACACCGCGGCTTTAGACGACTCTCTCGGAGCCCTGTTAGCCCAGGTCAATGACGAGGGTAAAGAAAATGCTCTTTACTACTTAAGCCGTCGTTTACTTCCGACGGAAGTAAGGTATCCCGCAATTGAAAAGCATTGTTTGGCCCTGATCTTCGCCTCTCAAAAGCTCAGGCACTACATGCTTTCTCATAAGGTCAACTTGATTTCGAAGTTTAATCCATTGCAATACTTGATGACTCATCCAACACTTTCCGGCAGACTTGCCAGATGGTCAATGATATTATTGCAATTCGATATAACTTTCGTGCCTCTGCGTGCCGTAAAGGGACAAGTCTTAGCAGACTTCCTCGCAAGACACCCTTTGCCGGCCGAATCTCCTCTCAATGACGATCCGCCGGATGAACAAATAATGAACCTAGAAGACCTTGACGATCGACGTTGGGAATTATATTTCGATGGAGCATCTTCAAGCACACAAAGACGAAGAATCGCAAGTGATAGTGCCCGTAAGGCGAGGAATCGGGCTAATCTTTATAACACCGGAGCGGGGGATGTTAAGATACTCCTACCACTTGACGAACCATGTACAAACAACGAAGCGGAATACGAAGCCCTCATAACGGGATTGGAATTAACCATTCAAATGGGAATAACGGACATCAACATCTACGGGGATTCACGAGTTAGTCATTCAACGGATCGCCGGACAATACGAATTCTAAAGCCAAGACTCGAACAATACTTCCAAGTATGCCATACATCGTTGGAACAGATTCCAAATGTGACAATCTACAAAATTCCTAGAAAAGAGAATGCTTTAGCGAGATGCTTTAGCCCGTCTCGCAAAAGAATTTGCTCGTTTGCAAGATGAATCGATGGAAGTGTCGGTTCACGGACGTCGAGTCCTATCACAGCTTGACATAGACATGATACACAAATCGAAGAAGAAAAAGAATCGATTGCAGCGAGTGACGAGAAAACACGAAGATTGGCGACGACCATTGATGAACTACCTGCAAACAGGAAAGCTACCGGACGATAGGTCGGCTGGCCCATCGGATTAAGAAAAGAACTCGTCTTACGCATTAATAAACAACACATTATACGAAGGTCTTTTGATCAAATGTGGCTAAGGTGCCTAAGCGGGTCCGAGGCCCGTGAAATTGTTAAAGAGGTACATTCGGGACTCGTGGCGCTCACCGATCGGGTCCAAAAATGAAGATGAAAATTAAAAGACTAGGGTACTACCGGCCCTCGATGATGACCGACCGCATGAAAATCGCCAAGAGCCGTCATCAATGCCAAGTGCACGGAGTGGTTCTACACCAACCTCCAAATGTGCTACACCCGACAATTGCGTCGTGGCCATTTGAATGTTGGGGCACGGATATAGTGGGTCCGATAGAACCACCATCTTCGAAAGGACATCGCTTCATTCTTGCGGCTACGGATTACTTTTCCAAGTGGGCGAGGCGGTTCCACTCAGAGAAGTGAAAGCACACCACGTGCTACGGTTTTCAAGAACCAAGTTGTCTACCGTTTCGGAGTGCCGCGCGAGATTATCTCGGATAATGGGTCGACATTCGAAGCACACAAATCAACAATTTTGTCGGGAGACACGGAATCGACCGGCGATACTCGACAATTTACTACCCAAGAGCGAACGGCCTCGCCGAGGCTTTTAATAAAACTCTCGTTCAAATCTTAAAGAAAACCCTGGACGATAATAAGAGAAATTGGCACGAGAAATTGTTAGAAGCCTTATGGGCTCTACCGGACAACCTTCGGAACTCCTACTCGAAGCTACACCTTACGCTCCGGTGTATGGGTCCGAGGCGAGTGTTACCTTTAGAGGTTCAACTTCCTTCACTCGGAATTGCGAGTTGCAAACAAGATCACGACAGAAGAAAACGCCGGACTACGACTCGAAGAATTGGAAAGCTTGGAAGGGAAAAGACTTGCGGCGCAACGTAATTTAGAACTATACCAAGCTAAGATGGTTCAAGCCCATGACAAGCCGGTCCGCCCAAGAACCTTCAAAGTTGGTGACTTAGTTCTCGTTCTCAAGAGACCTATTCTTGCACACCGCAAGATAGGAGGAAAATTTGAACCCACTTGGGAAGGACCGTTTGTGGTTGAAGCGAGTATACTCGGGAGGCTCCTACCGGCTAGTGAATTGCCAGGGAGAACGACATATGCTTCCGATCAACGGACGATACTTGAAAAAGTATTACGCTACCTGATGTTTCGAAGGAATGAATTCTTCATCCCTAAGAAACACGGGCGAAGTAATTACTTGTGATTGGGTCCGAACCCAAAAATAATAAAATGTGCTAAGATAAATAAAATCATGATAATTAAGTTTTCCTTGTTTCCTTTTCCAAATCAAAATCTCTTCCCTCATCTTATCCTACTTCATTCCTGTTAAATTTCAAAATATAAGAATAATAAAAAATGTATCTTTAATAAACATTTTCTTAATGTTCTTGCTCTTAGTACGACCCCGATCCTTTTCCTTGTCTTTTCGCGAGGAAATGTCGAACGGGCGGTTGGTCTTGAACTTTAAGAATGGCGTAAGCCTTGCACTCGATGAAAAGAGGGTGAAAGATGGAGCGATAATCGAGATTGACTCGGATTTCGCACCGGCGAGCCTACGATACGAGGAAAGTGACCGGGTCCCGGCTAACCGAGAAGAACTGCCGGACGACACGGTGATGAAAGTGGGTGGCCCAAGCCACCAATCCAACAACAAGAAAAGAAAGGCAAATACCGAAGAAGACAAGAAAATGAAGTCCGTAATCGCTACGGCGGAGGGCGAGCTTGTCGGCGCCGCGCCCGCGGAGATTCAAGAAGTTCGGAGAGCTACTCTCACGGCCACGCAACGAAGAAATAAGAATCGCCGTATCCGTAAAATGTTAACAAAACTAGCCGCGGACCGACGCGACGAGACAATTGCTAATGCCGGCACTCACATTTCAAGGACACCGGTTCACCGAGAACTCGAAGAAAGGAGGCCGGCTCCTAGAATAACGAAAGAACCGTGGAAATCTCCGGAAGATCGAAGAAAGAAGGCTACCACGCCACCGGATAGAACCACCAGCGAGTGCATGACCTTGTTGCGAAGCAACCCCGGGGGATGTCCCGACGAGCATCATCCCCGAGGAGCCGAGGTATGCGGGGTAACGTGAAGGGATTGAACCATATATCCCACAATATGTCACAAGGCCTCGCCATCTGCAGATCATTCCGGAATACGAGCTGGAGAGGATGCAGAATGTTGAAAAGAAAACTTTCGAATACTTCGAGAGAATTAAAGGAAGAAGAATCAACATACTAGAAGGCCTCGAGCTACACACCGACGTATTCTCGGAGTATGAACAACGAGCAAATCGTGGATCGTATCCGGGATTCGAAAAGAATGGGCCGAGCGAGCCGCCCGAGGGAAAACACATACTCGGAACCCGGAGATGGATGCCGGGGAAAGGAAGAATCACAATACAATGCGGATGCTGCTACAACTTTGCTGAAGACAGAAAAGGAAACCCACCGGGAATACTTCGTCATGGGCAAGTAGATCCGATGCCATTAGTTATCAAGAGAATGGTAAAAAGATTGATAACATGGAGGGTACTGCCAGCAGATTGCATACCCAATAGCTGCATTATCAACATCTACAAACAGGGTGACTGCATACCCCCACATATTGATCACCACGACTTCGTCGGACCTTCTCGCACGGTCTCTTTCTTGAATGAGTGCAACATCATGTTCGGATCCGACCTCCGGATAGCAGGCCCGGGTGAGTTCCGAGGGCCGGTAAAGATACCTTTACCGGTGGGTTCCGTCATGATATTGCAAGGTAACGGAGCGGATATCGCAAAGCATTGCATACCGGGAGTGCCGGTGGAGCGAATCTCGGTTACTTTCGGGAGGATGGACGACAGCTAAATAGCTTACCATTTCCATCCAGATCCAGAGCTAGAGAACCTCCGGCCTTACGAGCCGTGAGTTACATGGGAAATATCACACCTCCAATGTACATCCGACTCGGCATCCTTGCCAAGGATGGCTTGGAAGGTGATGTTATTGACCATGTACCTCACTATTCGGACATGGATTTTTGACGAGATGATTCTTTTGATGGATCAACAAAGATCATACACAGATCCGTTTTGAGTCTACATGGATTGTATGAAATATATTCCGAGATCGAGTTGTACGACGTATTTTCAACATGATTGGAATGAAAGTGACCATGTCACGTTTTTGGCCTTCACCTCTTTTGTGCAAATTGATTGGGAAACGCCATTAAAGTTAAATGAACTTCGAACAAAGAACAGAAAAGAAAAAAAAAGAGAATAAAAGAAAACTTTCTAAAAAAAATCTGAAAAATGACAAATACCAAGTTCACATGAACATTAAATAAACAACAAAATAAAATTTGAACCATTAAAAGACAAACGAAATCAACATGAATGGTAAATCAAATCACTAAGCAAATTCTCAATCAAATCTCAAATTCCATCCTTCCAAACTTCAAAATCAAATTCCATCCTTCCAAACTTCAAAATCAAATTCTCAATCAAATTCCAAATCCACTCTCGATCAAATTTCAAATTTGATCTTCCCAAATCTCAAATCAAATTCTCAATCAAAATCCAAATCCAATCTCGATCAAGTTTCAAACTTGATCTTTCAAATTTCAAATCAAATCTTAAATCAAGTTTCAATCGAGTTCAAACTCATCCTTCCAAATTTCCAAATTTCCAAATTCAATCTTTCCGGGCTTCGAGTCTCGATCAAATTCAAATTCAATCTCTATCAAATCTCAAATCCGATCTTCTAGATCTCAAATCAAAATTCAAAACTTTTGGGTCAAGGATTTTACATCCAAGTACCTTCTTTAGGATTCTCTTCCTATTGCCTGAAATACATCAAAATTCAAAACTTTTGGGTCGAGGATTTTACATCCAAGACTGCATCGCTTTAGGATTCTCTTCCTGTGCATTGAAATACATCAAAATTCAAACTTTTGGGTCGAGGATTTTACATCCAAGACTGCACTCGCTTTAGGATTCTCTTCCTATCGCACCGAAATACATCAAAATTCAAAACTTTTGGGTCGAGGATTTTACATCCAAGACCGCACCGCTTTAGGATTCTCTTCCTATTGCACTGAAATACATCAAAATTCAAAACTTTTGGGTCGAGGATTTTACATCCAAGACTGCACCGCTTTAGGATTCTCTTCCTATTGCACTGAAATACATCAAAATTCAAAACTTTTGGGTCGAGGATTTTACATCCAAGACTGCATCGCTTTAGGATTCTCTTCCTATCGCACCGAAATACATCAAAATTCAAAACTTTTGGGTCGAGGATTTTACATCCAAGACTGCACTCGCTTTAGGATTCTCTTCCTATCGCACTGAAATACATCAAAATTCAAACTTTTGGGTCGAGGATTTTACATCCAAGACCGCACCGCTTTAGGATTCTCTTCCTATCGCACTGAAATACATCAAAATTCAAAACTTTTGGGTCGAGGATTTTACATCCAAGACTCGCACCGCTTTAGGATTCTCTTCCTATTGCACCGAAATACATCAAAATTCAAAACTTTTGGGTCGAGGATTTTACATCCAAGACTGCACTCGCTTTAGGATTCTCTTCCTATTGCACTCGAAATACATCAAAATTCAAAACTTTTGGGTCGAGGATTTTACATCCAAGACCGCACTCTGCTTTAGGATTCTCTTCCTATTGCACTTGAAATACATCAAAATTCAAACTTTTGGGTCGAGGATTTTACATCCAAGACTGCACTTGCTAGGATTCTCTTCTGTTGACCTTGAAATACATCAAAATTCAAAACTTTTGGGTCGAGGATTTTACATCCAGATCGCTACTCGCTTTAGGATTCTCTTCTATTGCTACTGAAATACATCAAAATTCAAACTTTTGGGTCGAGGATTTTACATCCAAGATCGCACTGCTTTAGGATTCTCTTCCTATTGCACCGAAATACATCAAAATTCAAAACTTTTGGGTCGAGGATTTTACATCCAAGACCGCATCGCTTTAGGATTCTCTTCCTATCGCACCGAAATACATCAAAATTCAAAACTTTTGGGTCGAGGATTTTACATCCAAGATCGCACTGCTTTAGGATTCTCTTCTATTGCACTTGAAATACATCAAAATTCAAAACTTTTGGGTCGAGGATTTTACATCCAAGACTGCACCGCTTTAGGATTCTCTTCCTGTCAGCACTCGAAATACATCAAAATTCAAAACTTTTGGGTCGAGGATTTTACATCCAAGACCGCACCGCTTTAGGATTCTCTTCCTATTGCACTGAAATACATCAAAATTCAAAACTTTTGGGTCGAGGATTTTACATCCAAGACCGCATCGCTTTAGGATTCTCTTCCTATTGCACTGAAATACATCAAAATTCAAACTTTTGGGTCGAGGATTTTACATCCAAGACCGTACTGCTTTAGGATTCTCTTCTGTCGCCTTGAAATACATCAAAATTCAAACTTTTGGGTCGAGGATTTTACATCCAAGATCGCACTTGCTTTAGGATTCTTTCCTATTGCAATGAAATACATCAAAATTCAACCTTTGGGTCGAGGATTTTACATCCGAGACTGCATTCTTTGGGATCTTTCCACTATCGCAATGAAATACATCAAATCGAATTCAAATTCTTGAGGTTAAGGATTTTATATCCAACACCACTTCGCTGCGAGATCTCTTCTCATTGCAACGATTCAATCTAATCAATTCGATTTTCTTTCGAGGTTGGAGATGTTACATCTAAAACCTCAAAATCCTAATTTTCATTTCAAATCAAATCCCTCAAATTAATTTTGACAAAACTTCAATCTAAATTGAAACTCCAAACTAAAATTTAAACTCACACATCAAAACATAAATTGAAACAAAATAAAGTCTAAATCAAAATTCCCCAGGTCATGTGATTTGGGATTTACCTCCTCTTCCTTTCCCCAGCGAGAGTTCAAGAATCTCCGGTTCCAGAGATATACTTGACACTCCCCAGCGGAAACTCTTCTACTTCATCCTAAGTTCGTCATTTGGACATCTGTGTTGGTTTTGTTGATCGCTTCGGTCAACACCAATACGCGCGGTGTGCTCCGTCAGCTCACCACACCTATTGGGGGTCCATTTGTTGACCTCATTTTTGATGAGGTCTTCCCTTCTTCTTTTTAGTGCTTAGGATCTAGCCTTAGGCTTTTCCTTTGACTATCTTAGAGGAGTAGAATTGGGACCCACCTTTTAGAAATTCCAAACATTTCTAAACTCCCTGCAAACTCCACAAATTTGACCATAGACCCCTAATCACCTAGAGGGTTGAAATCAAATGTGGAAGTTTAAAGGATGAGTTCCTATAGGGCTCTTCGGCCTTGAGGACCACCACCGGTGGCCCGGTCCGATGAGGGGCTGACTTACACACACTACACTTATACACTACACTTACACACTACATTTCCACACACTTCCTAAAACCACACCCATACCCAACTTGACCTCCTCACTCATGTAGGTGATTCACATGGATGGTCCTTAACCCCTAAGCCCTTGGCTAAGAGGGTTAGGAACAACATAGATGAATGCCTCAAATGAGTCCTCTCATGGCTCATATGGGCTTGAAATGACTTCATGGCTCAACCAAAATGACTTATTTCCACCTACATTCACCCAATCTTCAATTTCCCAAATTTTCAATTTTTGACCCCGGGACCCTACACCTACTAAACCTACCCAAAACCCTCAAATTACCCAAATTTTTGCAAAATTTCCAAATTACCTAAAATTCTTCAAAATTATTCCCAAACATTTCTACACCACTCAAATTGACCATCTATATCCAAAAATACCAAAAATTCCAAGAAAACCTCCCAATACCCTCCAAATACCCAAAATACCCTTCTTGACCCAAAAATCCAAAAATTCAGAAAATTCCCAGAAAATTCCAGAAAATCCTAAATATTCCCAATTTCATTTTGTCCAACTACACCATGGGCCAATTTTGTCAATTTACCCTACTTTTGTCAAAACCCCCAAATTGACCCATTTTAACCCTAAGTGAACCCAATGTTAAACCAAACCTATCCAATTGACCCCAATTTTGGTCCAATTCAATTCTAAACTTCAATTCAACATTCCTAATACTAATTTAGACCAAATCCAAGTCCAATTTGATTGACATTTGGATCCAATTCCACTTTTGACCTTAAGGCCCATTTTTTGACCTAAGCCCAAACCTAACCCAAATGAACCCAAACCCCAAAAATCAAAGCCCAACCAAAGTCAAAACCTCTTTGAAACACTCCCATAAACACTTCTCAACAATAATTCTACATCAATTTCAACCCTAGCCCAACATTGGCCCAACTTGGCCCATTTGGACCTATATTGGCCCATTCACCAAAAGAATCCAAATCCAACCCAATTCAAGCCCAAACTACCCCAAATTTGCTTCAAGTTACTCATGACACATCCATGAGCTAAACCCAACAATTATTTGGCCCAACCTTTTACAAAAATTTTCATCCATGAACACATTCATAAACTTAAAAGCCCACTTCCCTTAAACCTTTCTAAAAGCCCATTTCCTTCAAAATTCAAAAGCCCAAATCTACCCTAAAGCCCACATGACATCTCCATTTGTCATCCATTTAATTAAATCCATTACCTAAGTCCTAAAATCATCATCGAATTATTCCAAATCAAGTTTCATACAAATTTCCATCAAAACATCAAAAATTTCTTAAAACCCATTTTCATGAAATTGACCCAACTTTCCCCAAGCCAAATGACAAGCCAGGATGAGCCATTCACAAGCCATATGAAGCCATGAAAGTTTGGCATGTGACCATGCCATTAATGGCAAAAGGAGGAGGCTCCTTTAACCATCTCCTAAAAGTCATTAACCTTAAGCATGTCTCACACTAAACCAAGATTTAATCCAAATCATTCTTGGATAAGGACCATCACCACCTCTTGACCGTACCTAACCGATCTTCTCAACCCAAGACCGGCCATGGGGAGGTGAACCCAACCCAAACCAATGGGTTGACCAATTTCAAGCCAAAATGACCCCCTCCCCATTCCATTTTAATTCAAACACTTTACACATGTCCAAACCCGATTGACTTCACCATTGCCAAGCCACCGACCTCACCCGGTCGAGATGGTGACCCATGCTCGCCGGCCGGCCGCTCGGATTGCCGGAAAACACCACACCCGAGAGCTCACATGTGAGCCAACATTGGAATTCCACCTTGCCGAGCTGCCCCATGCCCTAATGGCCACCATGGCCGTTCTTCTCCTCACCGAAGCAGCTCGATCCCAAGCCCTAACTCCCCCAGGAGGCCTCCCGACCCACTCTATTTAAACTCCACCCCTCTCGGCCATAAGAAGGAGAGAAGCACAAACCTTGCCAAAACTCGCCAAAATTGTTCCGGACCCTTCTCCACCCTTAGAGCACTTGATCCCCGGTGGAATTCCCCCGCCATTTCTCCTGCGAAGCTCAATTTCGTAGTTGAAATTCCACCCAAAACCAGGACACTTCTCCACAGTGAGCCAATTCCCAAATTGATTGGCTCTACACCTTCACCGTACCAAGGGAAGGTGTCCACCATCAAAAGCCCCATCTCCGAGGCCACCCAGCTTGCTCCAGCCTCCAAGCTTTGTGATCGGGCTTGGTCGAAATCATATCCGGACAATTCACTGCGACCGGAGACTTCATCCGGAGCTTGCTAGGACCCAATCGAAGGTGCAACAACTCTCGATTGAAGCCACACTTCTCCGAGCCAAGGTATGAGCTAACTCTTCATCCCGAGCTTCTGAAGATTCTCTATTTCAAATGCCTTAGTTTCAATGCATGTTAGCCGTATAGATGTGTTCGTCTCTTCAAGACGAATCCATAGAGCATAAGAACATAAAAATCCATTGAGAATCGAGTGAGATCTTAGGGATTTAGTGTGGACGGCTCTCGGCGAGAACACTTGGGGACGATGAACGGATGCCGTCCATTCAATACACGCGCGGACGAACGGCTCGGATGGCGTCGGACCGTGAAACGGTGCGAGAACCGCGGGGCCCGGCTGCCGACTCGG
This sequence comes from Papilionanthe hookeriana x Papilionanthe teres, assembly GCA_022702705.1. Lineage (NCBI taxonomy): Eukaryota > Viridiplantae > Streptophyta > Magnoliopsida > Asparagales > Orchidaceae > Papilionanthe > Papilionanthe hookeriana x Papilionanthe teres. Next base: position 47,426 of record JAKZJZ010000147.1, on the reverse strand, counting down.
ATGGCGGCGCCCAATCACGCCGCGACACGTACCCCTTCGGAGCCGCCGATGTTTCGCCGGCGCCGCGTGGATAAGTAGATAATTAGGGTATTTAATGTATTTATTAAATATCGAAACTTCAAAAATCCATATCTTTGTGTAGAAAAATCACAAAAATAAAATAAAAATACCCTCTTGCTCGAGTGAACAGAGGAGAATAATGTGGAAAAGAAATCATTTAATTTCATCAAGTATTTTATTTTTTATAATTTATTTACTCTCTGCATACATTTTAATTCTCCATGCATGTATACAATTCATCATGGCATGAGACCATAGGGCTTTGAAGCCTCTGAACTTGGGAACATTCCCTGAATTTTCCAAGGTTAGAGGCCATTTCTGTGAAAAGTTATTTATTTTTCAAATGCATGTTATTGTTTTGAGTATTTTAATTCCAAAAATTAGCATGTTGTGAAATAAATTCTAGGAAAATTTGGTGATGTTCCTTATGACCAGGAGAACCCTAGGAAAAATAGGTTTTGACTTAGTTCATTCAAAACAACCCTAATCGACTTAAACACCCAAAATAGGTCTTTAATTAATTAGAGTTAACCAGGTATTAAATTGACTTGAAATCAATTCTCCACTGATCTTTAGGATCAGGGGAACCCACCATAAAAATTTGAAGTCAATTGGACTTGGTTAGCCCCATTAATTGGGTTGATTAAGTCACTTAGCCATTTTAAACTTTAAAAATTCATAACTTTTAAAATACTTTTCAAAAATTCACCAAATTGGTTTTGGAGCCTCTCTGATATCAGGGGAACCTAAGAAAATTAAAATTTCAATTTTCTAAAAAAGTTGATTTTTAATAATATTTTAATATTTTTAATAATTAAAAAATAATAAAAATCACAAAAATAATAAAATTCACCAAAATGTCACATTTTGAATTCTAATCACTTAGGAACAAATCCCACATTTTTCCTAGGTCTATTTAGTGAGATATTGAATTTTAAAACCCTAGGGTAATTTTAAAATTTAAAAAAAAATGTATTTTCTAGCATTTTCACTAAAATAATTATAGTAAATCATAGAAAAATCAGAAAATTGCAAAATTTGTTTCTCTGGTTTCCTTGATATCAGAGAGATTTTTGAAAAATATAAAATCCATTTTTCAACATTTATTTTATTTTTAAATTAATTAACACTCCAAAACTTAAAATAATTATAATAAAAATAATATAATTCAAAAAATCACCAAAATTGGTCCAAGTGCTTCTCTGGTCATTAGGAATGTCCCCTAATTTTCTTAAGGACAGAAACTTTCCTTTGGTCATGTTATCAAATTTTCCTTGAAAATCTCTATTTTCCACCCAAAATAATTATATAAATAAACTAAATACAGAAAAATCACATTTTCTCCTCTCATGTCTTTATTGACATATGAGTAAAGTCACATAAAAATTTCAAGTTCATTTAAGTTCAATTTAGTGAGTTATGAAATTATTAAGCTTAAGGGTAAAATGGTAATTAAACTTTTAACCCTTAATTAAAACTTTAGGTTTAATAAAAATCAACAAGTAAAATATTTGATCTTAATCTGGTTTGGATGATTGAAATTTAAATAATTAAAGGGTAGAAACCCATTAAACAATTTTTAAATGATTAAACTTTAATTAAATAATGGATTAAATTTGGAAGAATAATAAAATTGGAATTATTAAAATAGGGATATTTATTAGGAAGAGATTTATTCTTTAATTTAGAAATCCCTAAACTAATTATATCATTAATACTCAATTTTTAATTAAAATGATAACTCAAATTTAAAATATTAAAAGACTTAATTAAATTATTAAACTCTTTTGAAATCTCAATTAAAATCAAAAATAAAATAAATTAAAGATAAATTAAATTAAAATTAAATTAAATTAAATAATTAAATTAAATTAAAACAAATTAAATTAAATTAAACTAAATTAAATTAAATTAAATCAAATTAAATTAAATTAAATAAAACAATTAAAATTAAATTAAATTAAATTAAAATTTAATAATTAAATTAAATTAAATTAAATAATTAAATTAAATTAAAACAAATCAAATTAAATTAAACTAAATTAAATTAATTAAATCAAATTAAATTAATTAAATTAAATTAAATAATTAAATTAGATTAAATCAAATCAAATTAATTAAATACCAAATCAAATTAAATTGAACTATGTTAAATTAAATCAAACTCAATTAAATTAAATTAAATTAAATATAAAACAACTTGAACACTATTCCAAATTTAAACCCTTTAACTTAAATCAAATCATTTGAATACTAATTTACCCTTGAAAGTTTTAGTTATCATAACTCCTAAATGGAACATCAAATGAAGTGTTACCTCACTCATAGGATATTCAAATGTCCTAGTTCACCGAGCAAGATAACAATAAAACTTGAAATTCTTGGACGATTAATTCATTTGTATAATTAAATTCATTTGGACTTAAAACAATCCTAGAAATATTGAAAAGATGTTTAAGATTCCTCTTAAGCACTTCCTCAATATGATAGGACATTTATAAGAACAATTGGGTTTAATTATTCTTTGATGAAGAAAATCGTCTTCAAACAAAAACACAAAGAACCTAGACGTCATAGGAGATGACTAGCTATAGGATTAGGAATTTGGTAGAAAACCATAACCTTTCCCTTAGCTTTACCTAGGAACTTGCTTAAATATTCTAATTGAGTTTTAAGTGCAGCTTGGAATGACGGGAAGACCCTCCAGGTACGCTTTTATTTTATTTTATCTGCAATTTACTTTCTTGCAATTTACTTTATTGCAAATGCATTTATTTTTCTTGCATGATAAAACAACTCGTTGCATGAAAACCCACACCTTTAGGATAGACCCTAAAACTGAAACCAAAACTAAGTTAAAAGTCATTGCAAGATAAAATTCACCGCCACAACATTTCAAAATATAAAACAACTCAAAATTTAATCACAAACAGAACACAAAACTACAATTGCAACTAAATTAAAACGTCCTATTGGATGATCGGGAATACCTCGGATGATGTAACCTACGTGTTGCTAACGGGATTTCCCACGGTCTAAATGAAAGTGTGGAACTCATTCAGTTGAGTTTAGCAAATTCATCTGGACTAAGTGAATCCGATAAAAATAATGATGCCGGAAGGATGGAACCGTGGGATCTTAACCGGTGTCGTTATAATCAACTTTAAGATTTGTTTTAAATAAAACATAAAAAACACCTGGAAATTAAGATTTTCTCTAAACCAAAACACTTTTCTCAACTCCCGATTTATGATTTCTAAAACTAAACCTCTCGCAACAATAAGGAGCTCGGAGCATGGTGGGCAAGCACGACCATCGTCGTCGACAAAACTCGAACCTACTTCAACGAAACTTTCCTAGAATTAAATAACCAAGCCATAGGACTTCGAGGTAGTTTGCCTAGTGCAACATAAATCCTCAACCTTTTCGTTAGGCATTTGCATTGCAAATTAAGCCCTAACCGGTCTTAGGATTCCGAGGTAGTCGTCCGATACGACAATAAACCCTCACATCTTCTGAAGCTATTTGTTTGATTTTATCACACAAATATAAGCCCTAATTAATTAAAATTGAGCAAGATCAAAACATTTAAATAAGTATTAGGACTTTCCTAAACTCAAGCCAAACGATAGGATAGTCGGGAAATTACCGAAGTTCACTTCGAATCGGTGATTTCTCCTACCTTTCTTCCTTTGGATTCACAAAACAAAATGTTCCAAAATTTGATCCATTCCCTATTGAAATTCCAAAATTCAATCTTTGAAAACCTTAAACTTTGAAATTCTTGAAAGCTGAATTATTGATTATTATCGAGAGTTTTCTTAGGTGATTCCCGTCACTTAAGATGTAATTAACTATAGGGGCTTGCCCTTATAGTGGAATTTTAAAGAACCTGTGTAATATAAACCCTGTTTGATACTTTCATATTAAGCGGGGAATTTGTCGGCTTATAAAATTGGTTCGCAGACCAAACGGATGTCACAAAACTTCTAGTTTATTTGATCGAGCCCCACCATCAAGCGTGTGTCTATCCTTAGGGATAGTATACACGGTTTGTGGTGCGGTGCTCGTTTATATAAACTATTCTGGGATGTGAGATCGGCTTAATCTCATATCTTAAAACTTTCAAATTTAAAAATTATTTTCAAAATCAAATACTACTTTCTAAATTATATATATTTAAATTAAATTTAAAATAAAAATTCGCCGCACAACTTCTGTTAGGCGACCACTTTTCAAAATAAAATACAACACAACCTAAAAATATGCCGACAATTTCTGCGACTCATCTGGGAGAATTCCTCTCTCCATTATAATCAAATAATTCGCTTTCAAAAATCGGTAGTGTATCCATGTCCCTAATGGATCAAACTACCCTTCTTTCCGTTGGAATACTATGTTCATTTCTATCTTGAACAAGTATAGCCAACATTCTCTCGGATTTAGGAGCCACTCGTTTAGACACCCCTAAACAGAGAGGTTCCGAGATCCTTTTACCTCATTTCGAGGTGGGGTGGACCCCCGATAGGTGTTAGTTTAGGAATGATCCTTCGAGTCGAGAAGTCTTGCTTAAGACTTTCTTTCCCTTTCCAACTCTGAATCGGATTCCTTACCTTCTCTACACCTTTGAACGTTCCGTTCTAAATAAACAAACCCTCTAATAAGTGATTCTTTTAACAAATGATAAATACATGAACAAAGAATGAGTTCGGACTCTTTTCAATTCCTTTCTTTTCGTCCCGAAGAAAAGAAGCATAACTCGGGACCGACAAACCGTAATCTACCTCGCGAAATGGAAGCCCCAAACCGATTTTCTCCTTCACCAACGGACTCGGACTTCGCTGTCTATAAGGATGAGCTGCCCGACAATGGGATCATCCGATTTGGACAAGGATTTGAAAACACGAACGTCAAAGTCACCGACGTCTCCCTCTTTGCACTGACGAACAAGGTATCTGAAGCTGAGGAGCCACTGCTTGAGTTCAACCTTAGGTCGACCCAAGAGTTTCCTCCCCGCAAAGGGTCCCGACTAGGAGGAGTACCGCCGTCCGCCGGGAGGACCGTTCTCACTACCCCCATCGGTCTAGTTGTTTCGCACCTACCCCGACTTCGCCAAATCAAAGGGGAAAGGAATCCGGAACTATGATAAACCCGTTACCGTGGAGGGTACGGATCTTCCCGTAAGACCTTCATCTTCGAAATCGGGTCCAGCTTCGAAGATTCCTTCGCCGACAAAGATCCAAAGAAGAAATAGAAATAGAAGGATCGCCAGGGAAGCCGTAGCCGCCGAGATTGCCTTCCTGGAGGAAATTCCGTAGTTGCCGAATATACACCGCTACCGGAATATACACCACCGCCCGACTACATACCACTTTTGGGAGGAAGCGAGTTCCATCCCCTCTCCGCCGCGGAGGATGAGGAGAATGTTCGCAAGATTGCCGCCACATTACCACGAGCCCGCATACTACAACGATAACCGCAAGAAAAGAACTAGAACTACGCCGTTTGCTCGACCGCAAACTTTGGTAGAAAAGCCAGCAAAGAAGGAAAACCGCCCCGTGTCGGAAATTCTACGAAGGATAGGGCGGGTGCCGGTCAAATCCCGTCTTGGGCCCCGAGTAGAACCCGCCGTCATGATAGAAAAGCCAAGCAAGAGAATGAAGGCTAGCCCGCCCGTCGTAGTATCGTGATTACAGATTAGGGAGGATACCACCTTCCAAGCATTTGGCCGATAGCACCATCCGGTCACTAGACCTTCGTCGCTGGAAGGATGGTGTGGCGTCCCACTACGGGCGCTTGAGATCGAAACGAGCAGCCTCGAGAAAGAAAGTCTCGCCAGGAGGCTGGAATCTGAAGAAAGTGCTACTGCGATGAAGGGGACTCGTGAAAAAAGGACCCGGCAACCATCGCATGACAACCACAAAGATACACAGAAAGCTCCGCTAGAAGATGCCATGGAAAAGTTGAGAACCGACATCCGACGGTTGGCAAAAGAAAGAGAAGAAAGTTCGGAGATGAGATCGACTCATCGGAATTCATGGACAACGAATATGCGGAAATCAACATGGTTGAGACACGAGCTTCATCATCTTCTCAAGGTGCTCCTGCAACTCGCAGAAGAGAGGAGCCGGAACTGATGAAGAGACAGCTTCAGGAAAAGGACGACACGATCGCTCAAATGGCGAAGAGGATGGAAGAGATGGCCATAGCTCTAGCCACTCTCCAAAGTCAAGTACAACCACATAGAGAGACACCCCCAGAAGTCATTCACATCGTAGACGGAGGAAAGGAGATTACATCCGTCAATGGGGATGACCAGCTGAAAAAGGATACAACACGAAGCATGATCCCCGAAAAGGATATCAAGAACTTGGTAGAGCAGCAGGTGCGAGAAGCCTTAGCACAATCGAAGAACGGGACATCCATTCGGACGGGTAGACCTTACCCGGAAGAATTCGACGCTGTCCAATACCCGAAAGGCTTCGTACCACCTCTGTTTAAGACCTTCGATGGAACCGGGAACCCCCGACAACATGTTGCACACTTTCGTGCCAGTTGTTGCAATGCCGACGGGAGCGATGCGCTACTCTTCTGACAGTTCGTTAGCAGTCCGTCGAGGATCGCCTTCGACCGGTATGCGAACTACCCAACGGATTCAGTGAAGACATTCTCGAGCTAGAGAGCCTCTTCATTAAGCGATTTGCCGGAGCTCAAGCACCACATCACTATAGGTGATTTAGTGGTAGAGAAACAAAGGCCGAATGAAACTCTAGTGGATTACATACTTCGATGGAGAAATTTAAGCATGAAGTGTGAACCACAACCGCAAGAACAACATGCGATCGGCATCTTGCTTAAAAGCATTCACGGCCCGATAAGCACTTCTCCTCAAGGGATTCACTATTAAGACTTTTGAGAAGTTGTTAAGCAAGGCCGGAAGCTTGCAAGAAGAGGCGAAGCAATTAAGTTTTGCCGACAAGACGGACGAGCGAAGCCGGTGAAGACTTTCGAAAAGAAATCCGGGGTCGTTGCAGCAGTTGACAAAGGCAAACAACCGATGCAAATACCACCGAACGGCCGCAAGCAACCACAACAAAATTACCAAGCAACCCCGGTCCAACTATCGATCGTCTCCGCAAGTATGAACAACCGTCTCGTCCGCAACGTACATTGAGGGAGCTTCGAGCAGAGAATATCCGTTCAAAAATGAAGCAAGATCGAAGATGTTCCGTAGCTTAATGAAAACTCCAGATTTCCACGCGCGAGCCCAAAAGACCGGAGGAAGTCAACAAGAAAGGTGATCCCAACTTTTGCCCCTACCATCGGATGCTTGGGCACAAGATAGAAGACCGCATTACCTTCAAAAGTTGGCTCAACGACAACCTTCGGAAAGGAAATATAACAATCCCGAAGGAGTACATGAAGGAACCCCGCAAAGGAGGTTCCGTCAATGTTATCTCAACCGATCCCGTCATTCCGATAGATCCCTATGCAACCGACGATGGATGGACTACCGCTCGGACGAGATCTTCGAAGAAGATTTTAGACAACATCCGAACCGCTTCGGTGCGAGCTTCAATTCGTAGTTCGAGACCCGTTAAGCCGGTACTCATCACTTGCGATAGAAGAACCACCTCGACAGGAGACAATCGAAGAGAAGAAGAAAATTGACGAAGAAGAGAGGACCGAGACTCCTAAGGCTAGACTAGGGGCTGCTTATCCTAGGATAGTTGTTTCCGATTCGGGGGAGAAATCCCTCGAACCTCTGATTTTGTATGATTATCTGCTCACTTCGGTGACATCATATAATGATAAGGGTGATGGCGTTGGCTACGTTTTGACCGTTTCTAACGATTACGTAACTAGCGACAATCCGGGCGTCGATTTCGATACCAACAACAATTCTCAAATCATACAAAATCTCGACGATCAAAATGACGAAGAAGACATCCATCAAGGAGGCTACGAGAGCTCAACAAGCAACGGATCTATCTCGCGAGTTTCGAGGAGCTCCGAGTCACGATAGAGTTAGAGCCTTCGGACTTCGAAGATAATCCGGAAGAGCCCGTCATTCCGATTCGGGAGGAGACACCGACAAACTCAACACTAGATTCGAAGAAATTACGAAGTCAACCTAAGAAGTGGAAAAGTTCTACCTCCAAGAATGGGTCCAAAAGACAAAGGAAAGCGGTGGTTGTTCAAGAAGAACCAACCCCAGCGGAAGACATACCCGTTCGAGAAGAAGCCGAGACGCAGGAGAACAAAGTGGACTACAACGTGCTAGCCCATCTTAGGAAACTACCGGCCAACCGAGCATTTACGAAGCTCTCATCTTATCAAAGGAGATGAGAGAAGCTCGATCAAGGCCTTACTTGATCCGGAAATTTGCTTAGCTCAAATGGCCGGAGATTCCTTGGATGAGGTTTGCTCGTTAAAGGAACGACGAGGTGTCACCTTCACGGACAATGACCTACTACTTGGGACGACAGATCACAACCGACCGTTGTACATTTCGCTTACGATCGGGAAGTTTACGCTCTCCGCAGTTTTGGTGGATCCAGGAGCATCAATCAATATAATGAGTCTTCGAACACTAGCATACTTGGAAATTGATGCTCGTGAGCTCGAGGCCGACAAAATGTTATTAAGAGGATTCAACCGTAAAGGAGAAAGAGCCCTCGGGTCAATAACGCTACCGATGAAGACCGGTGATTTAGCAAAGACAACCGCAAAATTTCATATAATCGATTCGAAACGTCGTTCAACGCTCTACTGGGCCGACCATGGATACATGAAAACAGGATGGTACCATCATCTCTACACCAGTGCATCAAGTACTACGATGGAGGGGAACAAGGCATCAAAGGTGACTTACAACCATTCTCCGTACATGAGATTGGAGTCCATGAAGATGCAGCTTATTATGCACCGCCGAAGAAAACAATCTTCTCCAGAGATACCATAACAAATGAAGCAAAGAAAGTTCGAGACAACGAAGAACCTGAAGTTCTAGTCCAACAGTCACTCACCACTCCCTTCCGGAGAGATGGTGAAGGTTTCTCCACAACTCGCATCCGAGGTCGAGGCCGGGGACGAGGCCGTGGTAGAGACACTAGGACAATTGGACGAAGAAACCAACCATCAATGTTGATCGGGAAGATAGTTCCGAAGAGGAAAAAGAAATCAAGCAAGAAGCAGCAACAATAAGTCGAAAGAAGCCGCAATACAAGATCTCCCTCGAAGATGAAAAGAACGAAGAATACAAATCAATGTACGAGAAGATTAACCACTACGTACATACTATGACCCTAACTCCGATCCATTCTAATAAGATCGAGGGTATGGAGGTCAAAGAGGTACGTAGTGACGGTGCAAAGCCGATTAAATTCTACCGTGGTGCTTCTTCCTCCAAACTCGAAAATAATGTACAATTCGAAGATGTCACTTCATCGAATTAATGGAATTACCTTTTGAGTGGTACTCTCCCCGTGTTCAAAATTTAATTCAACGTGGTTTCTTACCTCGACAATGGACAAAAGGCCAATCACAACATTTTGAAAAGTTATGGAATAACTCCGGCCGTCCTCCTAATTCAAAGTATGGACTCGGATTCGGCACGTAGGGTCGGCTGACGATACTGAATTTTGCTTGGTTGTCACTTGCAAGTCCAATGAAAACTGCATGGAAACTACAGACGAACTCGAAGATTTACAAATTGGAGACGCTCCACCAGAATTCGAAGAAGAAATTAAATCCATAATAGATGAGTTAACGGAAGTTAACTTAGGTACTAACAAAGAGCCTAGACCTACCTTTGTTAGCTCCTTACTCAATAAAGAAGACTCCGAAGAAATAATTAAGTTATTAATGGAATTTAAAGACTCGTTTTGCTTGGAGCTACGATGAAATGCCGAGATTAGCCCCGGAGGTTGCAGTCCATAAGTTAGGAGTGGATCCTACTGCGTTCCAGTCGTACAAGGTCCCGGAAGAATGCGTCTAGAAATCGAACAACAAGTCATAGCCGAAGTTAAAAAACTAATAGACGCTAAATTTGTCCGTGAAGAACAATACCCGACCCGGTTAGCCAATGTGGTGCCGGTCGAAAGAAGAATGGTCGGATCGGAATTTGTGTGGACTTCAGCAGATTTAAACAAGGCATGTCCAAAAGATGAATTCCCTCTACCGATCCCGAATTAATGATCGACATTGCTTCGACACATGAAATATTCTCGTTCATGGATGGATCTTCGGGATACAACCGGATAAAAATGGCTCCAGAAGATGAAAAGCTTACGACGATTCGAACGCCGATCGGAGTATTTTGCTACACAGTGATGCCATTCGGACTGAAGAACGCAGGAGCAACCTACCAAAGAGCAATGACAAGAATTTTTGATGATCTCATCCACAATCAAGTCGAATGCTACGTGGACGATGTCGTCATCAAAAGTAAAGTAAAGGAAAACCACTCGTATGATTTGAGAATTGTTTTCGAACGATTAAGACAATTTAACCTTAAGATGAATCCCTTAAAATGCGCCTTCGGCGTCACCTCCGGGAAATTCTTAGGATTCGTTGTCCGACATCGTGGAATTGAAATCGATCCGGAGAAGATTAAAGCTATCTTAGAAATGCCGCCTCCCAAAACCTTAAAACAATTACGATCTTTTCAAGGGAAGCCGGCATATCTTCGACGCTTTATCTCAAACCCGTCGGTAGGTGTCGGCCTTTCTCGGCACTAGTTAAAAAGGACGCCAAATTTATTTGGGAAGAGAAATGCCGAAGGCCTTCGAAGACATTAAACGATATTTAATGACACCTCCTATCTTAGCGACCCCGGCCTCGTGTAGACCGTCGATACTTTACACCGCGGCTCTAGACGACTCTCTCGGAGCCTCGTTAGCCTGAGTCAATGACGAGGGTAAAGAAAATGCTCTTTACTACTTAAGCCGTCGTTTACTTCCGACGGAAGTAAGGTATCCCGCAATTGAAAAGCATTGTTTGGCCCCGATCTTCGCCTCTCAAAAGCTCGGGCACTACATGCTTTCTCATAAGGTCAACTTGATTTCGAAGTTTAATCCATTGCAATACTTGATGACTCGTCCAACACTTTCCGGCGACTTCGCTGGATGGTCAATGATATTATTGCAATTCGATATAACTTTCGTGCCTCGCGTGCCGTAAAGGGACAAGTCTTAGCGGACTTCCTCGCAACGACACCCTTTGCGGCCGAATCTCCTCTCACTGACGATCTGCCAGATGAACAAATAATGAACCTAGAAGACCTTGACGATCGACGTTGGGAATTATATTTTGATGGAGCATCTTCAGCACACAAAGACGAAGAATCGCAAGTGATAGTGCCCGGTAAGGCAGGAATCGGGCTAATCTTTATAACACCGGAGCGGGGGATGTTAAGATACTCCTACCACTCGACGTAACCATGTACAAACAACGAGCAGAATACGAAGCCCTCATAACGGGATTGGAATTAACCATTCAAATGGGAATAACAGACATCAACATCTACGGGGATTCACAGTTAGTCATTCAACAGATCGCCGGACAGTACAGAATTCTAAAGCCAAGACTCGAACAATACTTCCAGTATGCCATACAGCTGTTGGAACAGATTCCAAATGTGACAATCTACAAAATTCCTAGAAAAGAAAATGCTTTAGCAGATGCTTTAGCCCGTCTCGCAAAAGAATTTGCTCGTTTGCAAGATGAATCGATGGAAGTGTCGATTCACGGACGTCGAGTCCTATCACGACTTGACATAGACATGATACACAAATCGAAGAAGAAAAAGAATCGGTTGCAACGAGTGACGAGAAAACACAGAAGATTGGCGACGACCATTGATGAGACTACCTGCAAACAGAAAGCTACCGGACGATAGGTCGCTGGCCCATCGTATCAAGAAAAGAACTCGTCTTACGCATTAATAAACAACACATTATACGGAAGGTCTTTTGATCAAATGTGGCTAAGGTGCCTAAGCGGGTCCGAGGCCCGTGAAATTGTTAAAGAGGTGCATTCGGGACTCTGTGGCACTCACCGGTCGGGTCCAAAAATGAAGATGAAAATTAAAAGACTAGGGTACTACCGGCCCTCGATGATGACCGACCGCATGAAAATCGCCAAGAGCCGTCATCAATGCCAAGTGCACGGAGTGGTTCTACACCAACCTCCAAATGTGCTGCACCCGACAATTGCGTCGTGGCCATTTGAATGTTGGGGCACGGATATAGTGGGTCCGATAGAACCACCATCTTCAAAAGGACATCGCTTCATTCTTGCGGCTACGGATTACTTTTCCAAGTGGGCGAGGCGGCTCCACTCAGAGAAGTGAAAGCACACCACGTGCTACAGCTTTTCAAGAACCAAGTTGTCTACCGTTTCGGAGTGCCGCGCGAGATTATCTCGGATAATGGGTCGGCATTCGAAGCACACAAATCAACAATTTTGTCGGGAGACACGGAATCGACCGGCGATACTCGACAATTTACTACCCAAGAGCGAACGGCCTCGCCGAGGCTTTTAATAAAACTCTCGTTCAAATCTTAAAGAAAACCCCGGACGATAATAAGAGAAATTGGCACGAGAAATTGTTAGAAGCCTTATGGGCCTACCGGACAACCTTCGAACTCCTACTCAAGCTACACCTTACGCTCCGGTGTATGGGTCCGAGGCGAGTGTTACCTTTAGAGGTTCAACTTCCTTCACTCGGAATTGCGGTTGCAAACAAGATCACGACGAAGAAAACGCCGGACTACGACTCGAAGAATTGGAAAGCTTGGAAGGGAAAAGACTTGCGACGCAACAGAATTTAGAACTATACCAAGCTAAGATGGTTCAAGCCCATGACAAACCGGGTCCGCCCAAGAACCTTCAAAGTTGGTGACTTAGTTCTCGTTCTCAAGAGACCTATTCTCGCACACCGCAAGATAGGAGGAAAATTTGAACCCACTTGGGAAGGACCGTTTGTGGTTGAAGCAAGTATACTCGTGGAGGCTCCTACCAGCCTAGTGAATTGCCGGGAGAACGACATATGCTTCCGATCAACGGACGATACTTGAAAAAGTATTACGCTACCCGATGTTTCGAAGGAATGAATTCTTCATCCCTAAGAAACACGGCGAAGTAATTACTTGTGATTGGGTCCGAACCCAAAAATAATAAAATGTGCTAAGATAAATAAAATCATGATAATTAAGTTTTCCTTGTTTCCTTTTTCAAATCAAAATCTCTTCCCTCATTTTATCCTACTTCATTCCTGTTAAATTTCAAAATATAAGAATAATAAAAAATGTATCTTTAATAAACATTTTCTTAATGTTCTTGTTCTTAGTACAGCCCCTGATCCTTTTCCTTGTCTTTTCGCAGGGAAATGTCGAACGGGCGGTTGGTCTTGAACTTTAAGAATGGCGTAAGCCTTGCACTCGATGAAAAGAGGGTGAAAGATGGAGCGATAATCGAGATCGACTCGATTTCGCACCAGCGAGCCTACGATACGAGGAAAGTGACCGGGTCCCGGCTAACCGAGAAGAACTGCCCGGACGGACAAGTGATGAAAGTGGGTGGCCCAAGCCACCAATCCAACAACAAGAAAAGAAAGGCAAACACCGAAGAAGACAAGAAAATGAAGTCCGTAATCGCTACGGCGGAGGGCGAGCTTGTCGGCGCCGCGCCCACGGAGATTCAAGAAGTTCGGAGAGCTACTCTCACGGCCACGCAACGAAGAAATAAGAATCGCCGTATCCGTAAAATGTTAACAAAACTAGCCGCGGACCGGCGCGACGAGACAGTCGCTAATGCCGCACTCACATTTCAAGGACACCGGTTCACCAGGAACCCGAAGAAAGGAGGCCAGCTCCTAGAATAACGAAAGAACTGTGGAAATCTCCGGAAGATCGAAGAAAGAAGGCTACCACGCCACCGGATAGAACCACCAGCGAGTGCATGACCTTGTTGCAGAAGCAACCCCGGGGATGTCCCGACGAGCATCATCCCCGAGGAGCCGAGGTATGCGGGGTAACGTGAAGGGATTGAACCATATATCCCACAATATGTCACAAGGCCTCGCCATCCGCGGATCATTCCGGAATACGAGCTGGAGAGGATGCGGAATGTTGAAAAGAAAACTTTCGAATACTTCGAGAGAATTAAAGGAAGAAGAATCAACATACTAGAAGGCCTCGAGCTACACACCGACGTATTCTCGAGTATGAACAACAACGAAATCGTGGATCGTATCCGGGATCCGAAAAGAATGGGCCGAGCAGAGCCGCCCGAGGGAAAACACATACTCGGAACCCCGGAGATGGATGCCGTGGAAAGGAAGAATCACAATACAATGCGGATGCTCGCTACAACTTTGTCGAAGACGTAAAAGGAAACCCACCGGGAATACTCCGTCATGGGCAAGTAGATCCGATGCCATTAGTTATCAAGAGAATGGTAAAAAGATTGATAACATGGAGGGTACCTGCCAGCGATTGCATACCCAATAGCCGCATTATCAACATCTACAAACGAGGTGACCGCATACCCCCACATATTGATCACCACGACTTCGTCGGACCTTTCGCACGGTCTCTTTCTTGAATGAGTGCAACATCATGTTCGGATCCGACCTCCGGATAGCAGGCCCGGGTGAGTTCCGAGGGCCGGTAAAGATACCTTTACCGGTGGGTTCCGTCATGATATTGCAAGGTAACGGAGCGTATATCGCAAAGCATTGCATACCAGGAGTGCCAGTGGAGCGAATCTCGGTTACTTTCGGGAGGATGGACGACAAGCAAAATACCTTACCATTTCCAACCGGATCCGGAGCTAGAGAACCTCCGCACTTACGAGCCGTGAGTTACATGGGAAATATCACACCTCCAATGTACATCCAGCCGGCATCCTTGCCAAGGATGGCTTGGAAGGTGATGTTATTGACCATGTACCTCACTATTCGGACATGGATTTTTGACGGATGATTCTTTTGATGGATCAACAAAGATCATACACAGATCCGTTTTGAGTCTACATGGATTGTATGAAATATATTCCGGATCGAGTTGTACGACGTATTTTCAACATGATTGGAATGAAAGTGACCATGTCACGTTTTTGGCCTTCACCTCTTTTGTGCAAATTGATTGGGAAACGCCATTAAAGTTAAATGAACTTCGAACAAAGAACAGAAAAGAAAAAAAAAGAGAATAAAAGAAAACTTTCTAAAAAAAAATCTGAAAAATGACAAATACCAAGTTCACATGAACATTAAATAAACAACAAAATAAAATTTGAACCATTAAAAGACAAACGAAATCAACATGAATGGTAAATCAAATCACTAAGCAAATTCTCAATCAAATCTCAAATTCCATCCTTCCAAACTTCAAAATCAAATTCCATCCTTCCAAACTTCAAAATCAAATTCTCAATCAAATTCCAAATCCACTCTCGATCAAATTTCAAATTTGATCTTCCCAAATCTCAAATCAAATTCTCAATCAAAATCCAAATCCAATCTCGATCAAGTTTCAAACTTGATCTTTCAAATTTCAAATCAAATCTTAAATCAAGTTTCAATCGAGTTCAAACTCATCCTTCCAAATTTCCAAATTTCCAAATTCAATCTTTCCGGGCTTCAAGTCTCAATCAAATTCAAATTCAATCTCTATCAAATCTCAAATCCGATCTTCTAGATCTCAAATCAAAATTCAAAACTTTTGGGTCGAGGATTTTACATCCAAGACCGCATCGCTTTAGGATTCTCTTCCTATTGCACCGAAATACATCAAAATTCAAACACTTTTGGGTCGAGGATTTTACATCCAAGACCGCACCGCTTTAGGATTCTCTTCCTATTGCATTGAAATACATCAAAATTCAAACTTTTGGGTCGAGGATTTTACATCCAAGACTCGCATCGCTTTAGGATTCTCTTCCTATTGCATCGAAATACATCAAAATTCAAACTTTTGGGTCGAGGATTTTACATCCAAGATCGCATCGCTTTAGGATTCTCTTCCTGTCGCACTCGAAATACATCAAAATTCAAAACTTTTGGGTCGAGGATTTTACATCCAAGACCGCACCGCTTTAGGATTCTCTTCCTATTGCACCGAAATACATCAAAATTCAAAACTTTTGGGTCGAGGATTTTACATCCAAGACTGCATCGCTTTAGGATTCTCTTCCTATCGCACCGAAATACATCAAAATTCAAAACTTTTGGGTCGAGGATTTTACATCCAAGACTGCATCGCTTTAGGATTCTCTTCCTATTGCACTGAAATACATCAAAATTCAAACTTTTGGGTCGAGGATTTTACATCCAAGACCGCATCGCTTTAGGATTCTCTTCCTATCGCACCGAAATACATCAAAATTCAAACTTTTGGGTCGAGGATTTTACATCCAAGACCGTACCGCTTTAGGATTCTCTTCCTATCGCACCGAAATACATCAAAATTCAAAACTTTTGGGTCGAGGATTTTACATCCAAGACTGCATCGCTTTAGGATTCTCTTCCTATTGCACTGAAATACATCAAAATTCAAAACTTTTGGGTCGAGGATTTTACATCCAAGACCGCACCGCTTTAGGATTCTCTTCCTATCGCACCGAAATACATCAAAATTCAAACTTTTGGGTCGAGGATTTTACATCCAAGACCGCACCGCTTTAGGATTCTCTTCCTATTGCACCGAAATACATCAAAATTCAAAACTTTTGGGTCGAGGATTTTACATCCAAGTATCGCTCGCTTTAGGATTCTCTTCTATTGCACTTTGAAATACATCAAAATTCAAAACTTTTGGGTCGAGGATTTTACATCCAAGACTGCACTTGCTTTAGGATTCTCTTCTGTCGCACTCTGAAATACATCAAAATTCAAACTTTTGGGTCGAGGATTTTACATCCAAGACCGCACTCGCTTTAGGATTCTCTTCTATCGCACTCGAAATACATCAAAATTCAAAACTTTTGGGTCGAGGATTTTACATCCAAGACCGCACCGCTTTAGGATTCTCTTCCTATCGCACCGAAATACATCAAAATTCAAAACTTTTGGGTCGAGGATTTTACATCCAAGCATCGCATCGCTTTAGGATTCTCTTCCTATCGCACTGAAATACATCAAAATTCAAAACTTTTGGGTCGAGGATTTTACATCCAAGATTGCATCGCTTTAGGATTCTCTTCCTATCGCACCGAAATACATCAAAATTCAAAACTTTTGGGTCGAGGATTTTACATCCAAGACCGCACTCGCTTTAGGATTCTCTTCCTATCGCACCGAAATACATCAAAATTCAAAACTTTTGGGTCGAGGATTTTACATCCAAGACCGCACTCGCTTTAGGATTCTCTTCCTATTGCACTGAAATACATCAAAATTCAAACTTTTGGGTCGAGGATTTTACATCCAAGACTGCATTGCTTTAGGATTCTCTTCCTATTGCACTGAAATACATCAAAATTCAAACTTTTGGGTCGAGGATTTTACATCCAAGATTGCACTGCTTTAGGATTCTTTCCCTATTGCAATGAAATACATCAAAATTCAACCTTTCGGGTCGAGGATTTTACATCCGAGACTGCATTGCTTTGGGATCTTTTCCCTATCGCAATGAAATACATCAAATCGAATTCAAATTCTTGAGGTTAAGGATTTTATATCCAACACCACTTCGCTCTGAGATCTCTTCTCATTGCAACGATTCAATCTAATCAATTCAATTTTCTTTCGAGGTTGGAGATGTTACATCTAAAACCTCAAAATCCTAATTTTCATTTCAAATCAAATCCCTCAAATTAATTTTGACAAAACTTCAATCTAAATTGAAACTCCAAACTAAAATTTAAACTCACACATCAAAACATAAATTGAAACAAAATAAAGTCTAAATCAAAATTCCCTGTGTCATGTGATTTGGGATTTACCTCCTCTTCCTTTCCTCAGCGAGAGTTCGAGAATCTCCGGTTCCGAGAGATATACTTGACACTCCCCAGCTGAAACTCTTCTACTTCATCCTAAGTTCGTCATTTGGACATCCGTGTTGGTTTTGTTGATCGCTTCGGTCAACACCAATACGCGCGGTGTGCTCCGTCGACTCACCACACCTATTGGGGGTCCATTTGTTGACCTCATTTTTGATGAGGTCTTCCCTTCTTCTTTTAGTGCTTAGGATCTAGCCTTAGGCTTTTCCTTCGACTATCTTAGAGGAGTAGAATCGGGACCCACCTTTTAGAAATTCCAAACATTTCTAAACTCCTCGCAAACTCCACAAATTCGACCATAGACCCCTAATCACCTAGAGGGTTGAAATCAAATGTGGAAGTTTAAAGGATGAGTTCCTATAGGGCTCTTTGGCCTTAGACTACCCCCGGCGGCCCGGTCCGATGAGGGGCTGACTTACACACACTACACTTATACACTACACTTACACACTACATTTCCACACACTTCCTAAAACCACACCCATACCCAACTTGACCTCCCGACTCATGTAGGTGATTCACATGGATGGTCCTTAACCCCTAAGCCCTCAGGCAAGAGGGTTAGGAACAACATACTGAATGCCTCAAATGAGTCCTCTCATGGCTCATATGGGCTTGAAATGACTTCATGGCTCAACCAAAATGACTTATTTCCACTTACATCCACCCAATCTTCAATTTCCCAAATTTTCAATTTTTGACCCCCGGGACCCTACACCTACTAAACCTACCCAAAACCCTTGAAATTACCCAAATTTTTTGCAAAATTTCCAAATTACCTAAAATTCTTCAAAATTATTCCCAAACATTTCTACACCACTCAAATTGACCATCTATATCCAAAAATACCAAAAATTCCAAGAAAACCTCCCAATACCCTCCAAATACCCAAAATACCCTTCTTGACCCAAAAATCCAAAAATTCAGAAAATTCCCAGAAAATTCCAGAAAATCCTAAATATTCCCAATTTCATTTTGTCCAACTACACCATGGGCCAATTTTGTCAATTTACCCTACTTTTGTCAAAACCCCCAAATTTACCCATTTTAACCCAAAGTGAACCCAATGTTAAACCAAACCTATCCAATTGACCCCAATTTTGGTCCAATTCAATTCTAAACTTCAATTCAACATTCCTAATACTAATTTAGACCAAATCCAAGTCCAATTTGATTGACATTTGGATCCAATTCCACTTTTGACCTTAAGGCCCATTTTTCGACCTAAGCCCAAACCTAACCCAAATGAACCCAAACCCCAAAAATCAAAGCCCAACCAAAGTCAAAACCTCTTTGAAACACTCCCATAAACACTTCTCAACAATAATTCTACATCAATTTCAACCCTAGCCCAACATTGGCCCAACTTGGCCCATTTGGACCTATATTGGCCCATTCACCAAAAGAATCCAAATCCAACCCAATTCAAGCCCAAACTACCCCAAATTTGCTTCAAGTTACTCATGACACATCCATGAGCTAAACCAACAATTATTTGGCCCAACCTTTTACAAAAATTTTCATCCATGAACACATTCATAAACTTAAAAGCCCACTTCCCTTAAACCTTTCTAAAAGCCCATTTCCTTCAAAATTCAAAAGCCCAAATTTACCCTAAAGCCCACATGACATCTCCATTTGTCATCCATTTAATTAAATCCATTACCTAAGTCCTAAAATCACCATCAAATTATTCCAAATCAAGTTTCATACAAATTTCCATCAAAACATCCAAAATTCTTAAAACCCATTTTCATGAAATCGACCCAAGCTTTTCCCAAGCCAAATGGAGCCAAGGATGAGCCATTCACAAGCCATATGAAGCCATGAAAGTTTGGCATGTGACCATGCCATTAATGGCAAAAGGAGGAGGTCCTTTAACCATCTCCTAAAAGTCATTAACCTTAAGCATGTCTCCCTTAACCAAGATTTAATCCAAATATTCTTGGATAAGGACATCACCACCTCTTGACCGACTAGCCTAGCCGATCTTCTCAGCCCAAGACCGGCCATGGGGAGGTGAACCCAACCCAAACCAATGGGTTGACCAATTTCAAGCCAAAATGACCCCCTCCTCATTCCATTTTAATTCAAACACTTTACACATGTCCAAACCCGATTGACTTCACCATTGCCAAGCCCCGACCTCCCCGGTCGAGATGGTGACCCATGCCTGCCGGCCGCCGCCTGGATTGCCGGAAAACACCACACCCGAGAGCTCACATGTGAGCCAACTTTGGAATTCCACCTTGCCGAGCCGCCCCATGCCCAATGGCCACCATGGCTGTTCTTCTCCTCACCGCAGCAGGTCGATCCCAAGCCCTAACTCCCCCTGGGAGGCCTCCCAGCCAGCTCTATTTAAACTCCACCCCTCTCGGCCATAAGAAGGAGAGAAGCACAAACCTTGCCAAAACTCTGCCAAAATTGTTCCAGACCCTTCTCCACCCTTAGAGCACTTGATCCCCAGTGGAATTCCCCTGCCATTTCTCCTCCGAAAGCTCAATTTCGTAGTTGAAATTCCACCCAAAACCAGGACACTTCTCCACAGTGAGCCAATTCCCAAATTGATTGGCTCTACACCTTCACCAGACCAAGGGAAAGTGTCCACCATCAAAAGCCCCATCTCCAGGCCACCCAGTTGCTCCAGCCTCCAAGCTTTGTGATCGGGCTTGGTCGAAATCATATCCAGACAATTCACCGCGATCAGGAGACTTCATCCGGAGCTTGCTCAGGACCCAATCGAAGGTGCAACAACTCTCGGATTGAAGCCACACTTCTCCGAGCCAAGGTATGAGCTAACTCTTCATCCCGAGCTTCCGAAGATTCTCTATTTCAAATGCCTTAGTTTCAATGCATGTTAGCCAGTATAGATGTGTTCGTCTCTTCAAGACGAATCCATAGAGCATAAGAACATAAAAATCCATTGAGAATCGAGTGAGATCTTAGGGATTTAGTGTGGACGGCTCTCGGGCGAGAACACTTGGGGACGATGAACGGATGCCGTCCATTCAATACACGCGCGGACGAACGGCTCAGATGGCGTCGGACCGAGAAACGGTGCGAGAACCGCGGGGCCCGGGCTGCCGACTCGGATGGCGGCGCCCCGATCACGGCGCGACACGTACCCCTTCGGAGCCGCCGATGTTCTCGCTGGCGCCGCGTGGATAAGTAGATAATTAGGGTATTTAATGTATTTATTAAATATCGAAACTTCAAAAATCCATATCTTTGTGTAGAAAAATCACAAAAATAAAATAAAAATACCCTCTTGCTCAGTGAACAGAGGAGAATAATGTGGAAAAGAAATCATTTAATTTCATCAAGTATTTTATTTTTTATAATTTATTTACTCTCTGCATACATTTAATTCTCCATGCATGTATACAATTCATCATGGCATGAGACCATAGGGCTTTTGAAGCCTCTGAACTTGGGAACATTCCCTGAATTTTCCAAGGTCGAGGCCATTTCGTGAAAAGTTATTTATTTTTCAAATGCATGTTGTTGTTTTGAGTATTTTAATTCCAAAAATTAGCATGTTGTGAAATAAATTCTAGGAAAATTTGGTGATGTTCCTTATGACCGAGAGAACCCTAGGAAAAATAGGTTTTGACTTAGTTCATTCAAAACAACCCTAATTGACTTAAACACCCAAAATAGGTCTTTAATTAATTAGAGTTAACCAGTGTATTAAATTGACTTGAAATCAATTCTCCACTGATCTTTAGGATCGGGGGAACCCACCATAAAAATTTGAAGTCAATTGGACTTGGTTAGCCCCATTAATTGGGTTGATTAAGTCACTTAGCCATTTTAAACTTTAAAAATTCATAACTTTTAAAATACTTTTCAAAAATTCACCAAATTGGTTTTGGAGCCTCTCTGATATCAGGGGAACCTAAGAAAATTAAAATTTCAATTTTCTAAAAAGTTGATTTTTAATAATATTTTAATATTTTTAATAATTAAAAAATAATAAAAATCACAAAAATAATAAAATTCACCAAAATGTCACATTTTGAATTCTAATCACTTAGGAACAAATCCCACATTTTTCCTAGGTCTATTTAGTGAGATATTGAATTTTAAAACCCTAGGGTAATTTTAAAATTTAAAAAAAAAATGTATTTTCTAGCATTTTCACTAAAATAATTATAGTAAATCATAGAAAAATCAGAAAATTGCAAAATTTGTTTCTCTGGTTTCCTTGATATCAGAGAGATTTTTGAAAAATATAAAATCCATTTTTCAACATTTATTTTATTTTTAAATTAATTAACACTCCAAAACTTAAAATAATTATAATAAAAATAATATAATTCAAAAAATCACCAAAATTGGTCCAAGTGCTTCTCTGGTCATTAGGAATGTCCCCTAATTTTCTTAAGGACAGAAACTTTCCTTTGGTCATGTTATCAAATTTTCCTTGAAAATCTCTATTTTCCACCCAAAATAATTATATAAATAAACTAAATACAGAAAAATCACATTTTCTCCTCTCATGTCTTTACTGACATATGAGTAAGGTCACATAAAAATTTCAAGTTCATTTAAGTTCAATTTAGTGAGTTATGAAATTATTAAGCTTAAGGGGTAAAATGGTAATTAAACTTTTAACCCTTAATTAAAACTTTAGGTTTAATAAAAATCAACAAGTAAAATATTTGATCTTAATCTGGTTTGGATGATTGAAATTTAAATAATTAAAGGGTAGAAACCCATTAAACAATTTTTAAATGATTAAACTTTAATTAAATAATGGATTAAATTTGGAAGAATAATAAAATTGGAATTATTAAAATAGGGATATTTATTAGGAAGAGATTTATTCTTTAATTTAGAAATCCCTAAACTAATTATACCATTAATACTCAATTTTTAATTAAAATGATAACTCAAATTTAAAATATTAAAAGACTTAATTAAATTATTAAACTCTTTTGAAATCTCAATTAAAATCAAAAATAAAATAAATTAAAGATAAATTAAATTAAAATTAAATTAAATTAAATAATTAAATTAAATTAAAACAAATTAAATTAAATTAAACTAAATTAAATTAAATTAAATCAAATTAAATTAAATTAAATAAAACAATTAAAATTAAATTAAATTAAATTAAAATTTAATAATTAAATTAAATTAAATTAAATAATTAAATTAAATTAAAACAAATCAAATTAAATTAAACTAAATTAAATTAATTAAATCAAATTAAATTAATTAAATTAAATTAAATAATTAAATTAGATTAAATCAAATCAAATTAATTAAATACCAAATCAAATTAAATTCAACTATGTTAAATTAAATCAAACTCAATTAAATTAAATTAAATTAAATATAAAACAACTTCAACACTATTCCAAATTTAAACCCTTTAACTTAAATCAAATCATTTGAATACCAATTTACCCTCGAAAGTTTTAGTTATCATAACTCCTAAACGAACATTAAATGAAATGTTACTTCACTTATAGGATATTCAAATGTCCTAGTTCACTCGAGCAAGATAACAATAAAACTTGAAATTCTTGGACGATTAATTCATTTGTATAATTAAATTCATTTGGACTTAAAACAATCCTAGAAATATTGAAAAGATGTTTAAGATTCCTCTTAAGCACTTCCTCAATATGATAGGACATTTATAAGAACAATTGGGTTTAACTATTCTTTGATGAAGAAAATCGTCTTCAAACAAAAACACAAAGAACCTAGACGTCATAGGAGACGACTAGCTATAGGATTAGAATTTGGTAGAAAACCATAACCTTTCCCTTAGCTTTACCTAGAACTTGCTTAAATATTCTAATTGAAGTTTTAAGTGCAGCTTGGAATGACGGGAAGACCCTCCAGGTACGCTTTTATTTTATTTTATTGCAATTTACTTTCTTGCAATTTACTTTATCGCAAATGCATTTATTTTTCTCGCATGATAAACAACTGTTGCATGAAAACCCACACCTTTAGGATAGACCCTAAAACCGAAACCAAAACTAAGTTAAAAGTCATCGCAAGATAAAATTCACCGCCACAACATTTCAAAATATAAAACAACTCAAAATTTAATCACAAACAGAACACAAAACTACAATTGCAACTAAATTAAAACGTCCTATTGGATGATCGGGAATACCTCGGATGATGTAACCTACGTGTTGCTAACGGGATTTCCCACGGTCTAAATGAAAGTGTGGAACTCATTCGGCTGAGTTTAGCAAATTCATCCGGACTAAGTGAATCCGATAAAAATAATGATGCCGGAAGGATGGAACCGTGGGATCTTAACCGGTGTCGTTATAATCAACTTTAAGATTTGTTTTAAATAAAACATAAAAAACACCTGGAAATTAAGATTTTCTCTAAACCAAAACACTTTTCTCAACTCCCGATTTATGATTTCTAAAACTAAACCTCTCGCAACAATAAGGAGCTCGGAGCATGGTGGGCAAGCACGACCATCGTCATCAGCAAAACTCGGATCTACTTCAAGAAAACTTTCCTAGAATTAAATAACCAAGCCATAGGACTTCGAGGTAGTTTGCCTAGTGCAACATAAATCCTCAACCTTTTCGTTAGGCATTTGCATTGCAAATTAAGCCCTAACCGGTCTTAGGATTCCGAGGTAGTCGTCCGATACGACATAAACCCTCACATTTTCTGTGCTATTTGTTTGATTTTATCATACAAATATAAGCCCTAATTAATTAAAATTGGCAAGATCAAAACATTTAAATAAGTATTAGGACTTTCCTAAACTCAAGCCAAACGATAGGATAGTCGGGAAATTACCGAAGTTCACTTCGAATCGTTGATTTCTCCTACCTTTCTTCCTTTGGATTCACAAAACAAAATGTTCCAAAATTTGATCCATCCCCTATTGAAATTCCAAAATTCAATCTTTGAAAACCTTAAACTTTGAAATTCTTGAAAGCGCACTATTCGATTATTATCGAGAGTTTTCTTAGGTGATTCCCGTCACTTAAGATGTAATTAACTATAGGGGCTTGCCCTTATAGGGAATTTTAAAGAACCCGTGTAATATAAACCCCGTTTCGATACTTTCATATTAAGCGGGAATTTGTCGGCTTATAAAATTGGTTCGCGGACCAAACGGATGTCACAAAACTTCTAGTTTATTTGATCGAGCCCCACCATCAAGCAGTGTGTCTATCCTTAGGGATAGATACACGGTCTGTGGTGCGGTGCTCGTTTATATAAACTATTCGGGATGTGAGATCGGTTTAATCTCATATCTTAAAACTTTCAAATTTAAAAATTATTTTCAAAATCAAATACTACTTTCTAAATTATATATATTTAAATTAAATTTAAAATAAAAATTCGCCGCACAACTTCTGTTAGGCGACCACTTTTCAAAATAAAATACAACACAACCTAAAAATATGCCGACAGGTGCATGTTCAGTTTCAGTTCATTTTTAGGGAAGGGAACAAGCCAGCTGATTGGATTGCTAATATGGGAGTTCTCACCTCCAACCTTGCTCTTTCCACCACTCCATCTCCATTTCTCGGACAACTAATTGCCGGAGATCCGCTGAATATCCCTTATCTCGTGCCGAACAACTAATTTTGCCTTCGTCGTCCGGTTCGTTTCGGCTCTTTTTTGAACGTGTTGTCACCTGTGCTTAGTTGTGACCTTGTTTCACTCATGTGGTGTTATCTCCTGGAGGTTTTGTCTTGGTAGGGGCTGCCATTAGATTTTTTGTTAGTTCTGCAAGCCCTTCTACCAATTTTGTATTTCTTTTGCTTTTCAACATGTAGGGGCCTCCAATGCCCTTTCTTTTAATATATATATATATATATATATATATATATATATATATATATATATATCGGTTGTTGTTGATTATGTATCTAAATGGATAGAAGTTGTTGCTTTACCTCGAAGTGATGCTCGAAGTGTTTCAAAATTTTTAATGTAAAATATTGTTACAAGATATGGAATGATGAGAGTTATCATTATTGATGGTGGATCCCATTTTAGAAATAATCTAATTCAGAGATGTCGGCTGTAGAAGGTTTTTAAGATAGATTCAATTTAATATATGTTTATATTTAATTTCAGAAAATATCATTTTTAATTTGAAAATATGAGTTCAAACCAATCTCATATGAACACTAGTTTAAATAATCAAGAACTTCACTATAAGTCATGTATCTATTCCGAAGAATGGATATATTGCTCAGTGGTGAGGTTTGATCAAATATACTAAAGATGTATAACATCCATTTGGTCTGCAAACCAATTTATGTTGACCGAGAATTTCCCCTATCTAATATTTAGGAATTATATAGGGATTATATTAATATGGGCCTTTAAGTTTCCTATAAGGGAAAGCCCCTATAGTTAATTACATCTTAGATAACCTAAATCACCTAAGAAAACTCTTGATATATATCAGGAAATATTATATTCTTGGCTTCAAAAAGGTAGGGTTCTTCAAGAAAATGTGATAGTAGGAAATACAATAGGTGAGTGGCTCAAATTTCGGAACAATTATTGTAGGAATCCAAGGGAGGAGAAAGCTAGAGGAAAGATATGGATCCAAGAAAAATCTTGGTTTTTTCCCAAACTATCCTATGGTTTGGCATAGATTTTAGAGAATTATTTAGTATATCATCTTGTCAATTTTATGTAATTAAGGCTTACATTCACTTGATACAGATCATGTGAATAGCCTGAAATATACGAGGATTTCTGTCATATCTAATGACAATCTCGGAACCTAAGATGAGTTAGGGCTTATATTGAATAACATGGTTATGCAAAGGCCTAAAGAGACAAAGTGAGCATTTATGCTGCATTAGGCAGGCTATCTCGAAGTCATATGGCTTGTTGTTTTAATTCTAAGGAGTTTTGTTGCTGAAGATGGCTGTGCTGCCCACTGTGCATGATCCAAAATCTTTCTCATAGTAGGTTTAGTTTAAAGAAGTGTTAATTGAAGTGAAAAGTGAAGTATCATGTTTTGGAAAAATTTAAATTGAGGTGTCTTAATGTCTTATTTAAGGGAATATTAAAGTTTATTATAGCAACATCGGTTAGGATCCCACGGTTCCCTCATTCCAGCACCACTATTTTCTTCGGATTCACTTAGTCCAGATGAATTTACTAAACTCAACTTAATGAGTTCCATACTTTCATTTAGACCGTGGGAAATCTCTTTTGCAGCCATAGGTTACATTCTTCAAGGTATTCTCGAACATCCAATAGAGTTGTTTTAATTTAGTTGCAATTGTGATTTTTATTTTATTTGTGATTAAATTTTGAGTTGTCTTCTATTTTGACTATCATGGTGGAGAATTTTATCTTATTTTGTTTTAATTTTAATTTTTTAGTTTTGGTTTTGTGGCTATAATAAAAGTTTTGATTTTCATGCAGGGTGACATTGTTGTTTAACATGCAAGTTTGTGAGCAAGAAAAGTACAGTAAAGGAAGGTACTGTAAACTTATAAAAGTGAGTCTGGCGGGTTTTCTCGTTCCTCCACCTGAAACTTTAGTATTTTTTGCAATAAACATTTATAATTTGCAGTAAAGTAAAGCCTATAGATAGGTTCATCACAAGCCTACTAAAACCTATGTCATAACTCGGTGGGTCCTATTTATTTATTTAAGAGATGCCTTCCTTTAAGAAATATAATAAGTTTAATTGTTCTCCAAGGTGTCTTAAAGATTTGTGAGAAGGTCTAGGGAATAATTAGATATTTCACAATCTTTTTGAACTTTCTTGAGTTCATTTTGAACTTATCATAATCATTAAATTGTTTATCTATTTCATACCCTTATACTCAGTGAACCAATGTTTTAATCATCTAGAAAGTGGGATAAATGTCACTTGATATTTTTTTATGAGTTATGTAAGTGGGACTTTTAGAGGCTAGCTTAATTTATGAAAGAATTTAACTAATTTTGATGGGCCTAGTGTCTCAAATGTTTTTAAAATTAATTGTTTTTTTCTTTTCTAGTCTTCATTAATCAAATTTGATTAAACCCAGTCTCACTACCAAGCCCTTAAGACCTAGGCGGGTATGTTTGTAATTTTTTGAAATGATTAGTTTTAAAATTATGATTCTTATCAAATTAATGAATTATCATTTAAACATCACATAGGGGTATTTAATTTATGAATTATTAACTTCCAAAGCCAAACCCCTAACCTTAAGAATCTTTTAATCTTAATTTTCATCCAAATTAATGTGATTTAAAGAAATTACAAACTTACCCTTTAATATGTAAAAAATGAGATTGGTTTGTACCATTTATCCCTTTATGTTTCAATCATTCAAACATGTTAATTAAGATCATCTGTTGCCCATTTCCCATTTTAATTAAGCATATATTTTGATTAAAGCTAAACTCTTTAAAATTGCACTTTTGCCCCTAAAAACCTTATCACTTCATAATTCATTAAATTAACTTCAAATGTTATCCTATTTATGGGTCAATTAAAACATTAGAGGAGAAAATATGATTTTTCTTAATTTAATTTAATTTATATAATTACTTTCATACAAAATTGTGGTTTTCAAGGAAAATTCAATAACATAATCAAAACAATGTTTGTGTCCTCAAGAAAATTATTGAAGGTTCACATATACTAGGGGACCACTTAGATCAAAATTCATGATTTTTTGAATTTTAATTTAATTATTACAATTATTTCAATTTTTATAGTATTAATTAAATTTAAAATATTACTTAATTACAAAATTATGTTTCATATTTTTCATAAATCTCTCTGAAGTCAAGGAACCCAGAGAAGTAAGTTTCATATTATTTTGAGTTAAATTTTAATTATTATAATTATTTTAGTGAAAAATTAGAGAATTTCCATTTTAGCCTTTTAAAAATTGATTTTAACCCTTTAAATTTTAATATCTTCATTTATAGAGTTAGTAAAATTACCCCAATTGTTCCTAAATGATTAGAAGACAATTTGGAACATTTCCAATAATTTTATTATTTTTGTGATCTTTATTAATTTTTAATTATTTAAATATTTAAATAATGCTTAAAAATAGAAATTTTAATTAAATTACAATTTTATTTTTTAGGGATTCCTCTGATCACAGAGAACTTACAAATTAATTTGGTGATTTTTTTATGTGTATTTTAATTATTATAATTATTTAAATGCTAAAAATATTATTTAACTTGAAAAATTCATTTAAGTATTTAAATTAACTCCAATTGACTTAAAGTTTTTATGGGGAGTTCCTCTGACCTTAAATTACAGTGGAGAACAAAAATCAAGTTATTTATATTTATATTTAATCCAATTAATTTTTATTTAAGTTTTAGTTCTTACATATAATTAGGGTTATATTTAATGGGTTAAACTAAGTTTCTATTTTTCTTAGGGTCCCCTAGATACAAGGAACCTATCAAAATTTACTTTGTATTTTTTTTATCATTATTTTAATTATTATAATTTTTATACCAAAACATACATGATAATTTGAAAAATAGAGATCTCCTCACAGAGATCTCCCCTGTCCTTGGAAAATCAGGGAATATCCCCCATGACAGACAGAACAAGACCCCCAAAGATCAAGCCATGGTGAAATGTCAAGCAAATGGAGAATTAAAATGCTCAGAATAGTATTTAATTAATTAAAAATAATAATCATCAAAAAATTTCCAAAAAAATTTCACATTTTTCTCCTCTATTCACTGAGCAAGAGAGTATTTTTCTTTTATTTTTCTGATTTTTTTACACCAGGTTATGGATTTTTAAATTTTTACAGATTTAAGTAATTCAATAATTCCATATTTTTGTATTTATCCAGCGCGGCGCCAACTCAATCTCGGCAGCTCCAAAGACACATGTGTCTGCCATTTGACATCACCATCCACGTAGTCGCCTCGTCAGCCTATGCTTTATGGATTAAGACTCCATCCAGCACAATCCCAGCTGTCCAGCGAATACACGCGTAAACCGACGACTCATGGTCATCTTCCACAACTGACCTAGCTCGTAAACCATCCACATTAAAACCTTAAGATCTTAAGCTAGAATCTGGGTATGTCAAGCTAAAGACGATAAACCAAGCACTTTGTGGGAAGTAACCCATAGTTATCAGAGTGCTTTACTTTAAGTTTGATTTGTGTGCTTTGTTTAATTTGTTTTTATGATTATGTGGTATTAATTTGAAGTTTATATGCTATATAGGTGTTATTTGAACCTTATTTGATGACTTAGAAGATTCAGAATGAAGATTTGGACGTTTAGCAGACCTTTGCAAAAGTGAGCACAGGCGGTTATGCGCAGCAGATTGGCACTCAGGCGCTGGAGTTAAAAAAAATGTGAAAACATGGTTTCTATATGCCTAAGTCGTGGGTAAGTAGTTTTTGGAGTTAATGAGGAATTTTAACATGTCTAAGGTCTACTTTGTGCCTTACCAAGTCTATAAAAAGGCCCTAAATTAAAGGAATACTTGCCCCAGTTCTTATTTTCATTCTTGAGTCTAAAGGAGAGTATTTTGAGTGCAAAAATGTCTTCTTGGGAGAGCAAAGTTAAGAAGAAGGAGGAAGCCAACAAGAAGAAATTTATTAGTGAAGTGTGCAAGAGTTATTCAACAGATTCCTAGCAGTTGGTATTCAATGAATTGCAAAAAGGATTAGAAAGATTGAAGCCGATGTGGAGTCAATTTAAGCAAAGGTAAATGAAACTAACGCTCATTTAGTGCATATTGGATGACAAATCAAAATGCAATTCAGTTATACAAGTTATGTGAAAGAAGCAAATAGAGTGATGTACATGAAGAATAAATGGTTAGAAGAAGAAGATGTAAGAGCTTTTAATCATCGCCCGTTTTATTAGATTTATATTCCAGATGGTTCAAATGCAAATAATGGGATTTTTTTGGATATATTTCATCTAAAGGAGATTGGAATTAAATTAAGTGTAGTCTTGTGATTTTGTTTTCTGTGTTAAGTGTTTTGTGTTGTGATTAATGTTTATGTGTTGTTGCACTTTAGTTTGATGTTTGTTACATATAAATGATGTAAGTTTGTTTTGATGATATGTCTTATGAACTTATGTATGGTGGAATATCATCCAAAATGTTCGGATATAAATTTTTAATTTGTATTAAGTGTAGTTTGTTATTAATATAAGCATGTGTTTGTGTAAAATTTGTTTGGAATCGATGGAAATTTTGGAGTATTAGAAAAGTTTATGGGGAGAAATAAGTATTAAAAGTGATTAAGGGAGATTAACTAAGTGATTTTGTGACATTAAAATTAATTGTCAAAATTTGGGCACTGGCGGCTAAGAGCCAAACTGTCGGTGCTTAATTGTCAAATTTTGCGGCTATGCACCGTATGCTCCGCGCATAAGTGCTGGTTCGCGAAAATCGGTTTTCTACAGTTAAAAACTCAAAATTTTGCCATTTTAACCCCCCCATCACCTTCAACCTCTCGTTTTTGTGAAATAGAAGACTAGGGCATCACTAAATCGGATCGTTTAAGATTCGATTTCACCGAAATTTGTTAGATTTAAGTTCCCAGAGGTATGAGCATTTCTCCTAAGTAAAACTTTTTTAATTTCACCATGTATTTTGAGTACATTATTGAAAAATCAAAAATCACTATTCATGGTGAAAATTTGAGGAAAAGCATGAGAAATTGCTTGGACTTTGTGGAAATTATCTTTGGAAGTTAAATTAGCGAGTTTAGTTTGATTTTAGAATTTATGGTGAATTTTTTTTGTGAATTTTAGAAATTGCTCCAAAGTCGAAGTGATCGAGAGAAAAGGCGTTACAAACTTCTAGTGCTTTTGCTGGAAAGGAGGATCTGTTAGAACTTCTAGTATTTTGCTTCTGCTGCCTCTACTTCTCGAGCTTCTACTTCACATGCATCATCTTTAAGAGATTCAGAAACTAGTTTGTTACAAAAAATTTTAAAGAAAGCGAGTCTTACCAGAGAGCATGTTAGAGATATGAATGGTAAGATAGAAAATATTGAAATGTATACTGTAAAACACGATGAATATGAGGAGAATTATCAGTAGTATATGGACAAAGTGATTAGAGGTGATCACATTGCTGGGATGCCCCCTCATCCTTTTTATATACCTTATGTTTCATCCAGAGATTGGAATGAAAATGATGATGATGAGGATAATGAGTAGGATTTGTTTTTTATGTGTTGATGAGTTTGTGATGTTGTGATGTGATTTTCTTATGAGTTATATGATGTTTGTAATTTTATTTGTTGTTTTATTTTGATGTGAACTCTGATATTATGTCGACTGTAGTTGGACTATTTTGTTATGCACATTCAGGTGTTTCTGTGATGAATTAATGTTCTATGATATATGTTTGTGATATGTTTGTGGTAGTAAATGTTTTAAATGTGTATCTAATGTTTGAGTTTTTAGTAGTGTATAATTTAATTCCAATATTGTTAGAAAATTTTAGAACACTATTAAAAACTCCTATTTAAATTGCATGTTTAAACTTTTCAAAATCTGCTACCATATATTATCTAGTATTGATGTGATTTTAGTCATGTTAAAATTTGTGTGTATTTGCTTTGAAAACATCTACTACTGTAGAAGTCCTTTAAAATTTTTATTTTACAAAAAACTGAACTGAAAAACTGAATTTGATTTATTTTTACTCCTTGTTTTTAATCTATTATACTTCCATATTTAGGATATGAAAATTTATGCTAGCATGTTATTTTAGTTTTTAACTTACTCATGCATCAATTTTTATGCTTAAATGTTTAATCCTAACTAAAAATTTAATGTTTGGACAATTTTAAAAATAAATTTTCAAAAACTAAAATTTTATTTTTTCTCAAGAATACTTATAATGAAATTTGATTTTTTATTGAAAACAATTATGTATATGAAGTTATATTACGGGAGAAAAATTTTGAATATGAGTAAGAGAATTTAGTTAAAGTTTATAGTAATACTGAAAAATTTTAAGTTAAAATTTTCTTAGTAAAGAAATGTTAAATATAGTTAAATAATCTTTAGTAAGAAATGTTGCATTTTTGGAAAGATAGAAGATTTGACTTTTATTTTTCAAAACTTAAATTTCTTTTATTGAAAAATAATTATCAACGTAATTATTATGACTTTTAAGTGAAAGATATATATCAGACCTTTATTTTAAATGGTGGGGTGGAATTCAAAATCATTAAAGGTCTATCCAGATACAGTAATCCTTGTCAAAAATAAAAAATAAATAAACAAAAGAAAATTGAGGAAAAGCTTGAGGATTTAAAGGCCAAATCAAAACTTGGTTCCATACTTACAGTTTAAAATATATGTTTTGAGAAAATCTAAAGCTTAAGATTATAATATAGTAAGTAAAATTATTTTCAAATAAAAATTTTTAAGTGAGGAAAATAAAATGTTTAAATCCTATATTTTAAAAAATCTACAAATATTTTTGAATTAGATAAGAACTTATATTTTTCATGAACCTTTACTTAAGAACTTTCTAAACTTTAAGTTGGTCTCATTTTCTAGAATTTTTTCTAAATTGAACAATTTCATTTCTATAACAAAATTTTGAAACCTTCCTAAAGAAACTCATTACTATAATTTGCATGCTTGATTTTTATATGAGTTTAGTGTCACTTGAGGACAAGTAACATTTTAAGTTTAGTAACATTTTAAGTTTAGAGGATTTTGATACACCTAAAATATATAGTACTTTTATGCATATTTTTATACATATTTTGATGATATTACACCTTAATGGAAGTTATTTGTGTTTTTCTTGCAGGTATGATTAAAATGACTGATTGTGGTGAAAGGAGTAAAAAAGGATCAAATTTGGAGCAAATATTGGAAGGTATGCAAATTTGGCCCTAGCGCCTATGTGCCGGATGGCTGGCCCATAGGCGTCATAGTTAAAGTGACGAATTTTATTTGATTTTAGTGTAAATTTGAAGGGGTTTTTGAAGCATCATTTGGTTTAAACTTCATTAATTTCCAATCAGCGCCAAAATTCATTTAAAATTTGAACAAATGGATGCATTCTTGGTAGATACATTGAATCTAGATATATTTTGAAGAGACACCAAAGCAACATTTGGAGAATTATTAAAAATGAAGACTTGAAGATCAGAAAGTGGCGCCACACCCAAGAGAAGATTTTAGGAGAAAATTTGGGTGGGAGAAGTTGGAGAAAAGCTTGAGTTGATTCTAGGGAAAGAGGAAGAAGGAGATCCTTCTTCTCACCAAATTTTCTTTACTCTTCTACTTTACTTTATCTTAGTTTGTATTAGAATTTAGGAGAGTCAATCCTCAGAGTTGGGCACCAACCTTTGTGGAGTATTTTAGTGGAAAGAAAAACTTTAGAGGAACTTTCAGAGTCTTGTGGAGAGGATTTTCATATAAGTGTTATCTCTGTTTTTACATTTAATTTTTAAGTAAAAATTCCTGTCTATTCACTATGATTTATACTTTCAAATCAAGTTGTGTTTGTGTTTTCTCCATGGGTTTTGAATAGTTTTCGTTATCTTTTTCCTTTTAAATGAGGAACTAATTAAATTATGGAAGGAAGTTATGAGATGTATATAAGTTTAATGTTGGAAGAAGTTGTGATGATTTATTTCCTTGAATTTAATTAACTTTATTTGGCCAATTAAGATGTTAAAATTTGTTGGGAGATTATGTAAGAACCAATATGACATTGTCTCAATCAACAATTGGAAAGAATCACATGCAATTGTATGGATGAGAATTTTAGTCCATATAATTAAATACAAATAAATAGGGAGATATGTTTGTCGGCATATTTTTAGGCTGTGTGTTGTATTTTGAAAAGGAGGGTCGCCTACAGAAATTGTCAGCGAATTTTTAATTTAATTTAAAAAAATAATTTGAAAAAGTAGTATTTGGTTTTGAAAATATTTTTTTTTAAATTTGAAGATTTTAAGATATGAAATCAAACTGATCTCACATCCCGAATAGTTTATATAAACGAGCAATCACACCGCAAACCGTGTATCTATCCCGAAGAATAGACACACTGTTTGGTGGTGGGGCTCGATTAAATAAACTAGAAGATTTGTGACATCCGTTTGGTCTGCGAACCAATTTATAAGCCGACAAATTCCCCTGCTTAATACAAAGAAATTAAGCAGGGTTTATATTACCTAGGTTCTTAAAATTCCCTATAAGGGCAAGCCCCTATAGTCAATTACATCTTAAGTGACGGGAATCACCTAAGAAAACTCTCGATAATAATCAGTAGTTCTTCTCTCAAGAATTTTAAAGTTTAAGTTTCCAAAGGATTGAATTTTAGAATTTCAATAGGGAATGGATCAAGTTTGGAACATTTTGTTTGGGAATTCAAAGGAAGAAAGGTAGGAGAAATTACAGATTTGAAGCGAACTTCGGTAATTTCTTGACTATCCTATTGTTTGGCTTGAATTTAGGAAAGTCCTAATGTTTGTTTAATGTTTTGATCTTACCAATTTTAATTAATTAGGACTTATATTCGTATGACACGATCATACAAATAGACTTCGAAGATGCGAGGGTTTATGTCGTATCGGACGACTACCTCAGAATCCTAAGACTGGTTAGGGCTTAATTTGCAATGCATATGCCTAACAAAAAGATTGAGGATTTATGTTGCACTAGGTAAACTACCTCGAAATCTTATGGCTTGGTTATTTAATTCTAAGAAAGTTTTGCTGAAGTAGGCTCAGGTTTTGCTGATGACGACGTCTGTGCTGCCCACCATGCTCCGAGCTCCTCGTTGTTACAGAGGGGTTTAGTTTTAGAAGATTGTAATCAAAAGAGAAGAGAAGGGTTCGGTTTTAGAAATCTTAAAATCCAAGTGTTCTTTATGTTTTAATTAAAACAAATCTTAAAATTAATTATAACAACACCGGTTAAGATCCCACGGTTCCATCCTTCCGGCATCGTTATTTTTATCAAATTCACTTAGTCCAGATGAATTTGCTAAACTCAACTAAATGAGTTCCACACTTTCATTTAGACCGTGGGAAATCCCGTTAGCAACACGTAGGTTACATCATCCGAGGTATTCCCGATCATCCAACAAGACGTTTTAATTTAGTTGTAATTGTAGTTTTGTGTTCTGTTTGTGATTAAATTTTGAGTTGTTTTATATTTTAAAATGTTGTGACGGTGAATTTTATCTTGTAATGACTTTTAATTTAATTTTGGTTTCAATTTTAGGGACTATCCTAAAGGTGTGGGTTTTCATGCAACGATTGTTTATCATGCAAGAAAAAGTAAAGTGCATTTGCAATAAAGTAAATTGCAAGGAGGTAAATCGCAATAAAACAAAAGCATACCTGGAGGGTCTTCCCATCATCCCAAGCTACACTTAAACACAATTTAGGATATTTAATCATTTAAAGCAAGTTCCTAGGTAAAGCTAAGGGAAGGGTTATGGTTTTCTACCAAGTTCCTAATCATATAGCTAGTCACCTCCTATGACGTCTAGGTTCTTGTGTTTTGGTTTGAGGATGATTTTCTTCATCAAAGAATAATTAAGTCCAATTGATCTTATAAACATCCTATCATATTGAGGAAGTGCTTAAGACGAATCTTAAACATCTTTTCAATACCCTTAGGATTGTTTTAAATCCAAGAGAATTTAATTATACAAAATGAATTAATCATCTAGGAGTTCAAGTTTTATTATCTTGCTCGGTGAACTAGGACATTTGAATATCCTACGAGTGAAGTAACACTTCACTTAACACTCTATTTAGGAGTTATGACAACAAGAGCTTCTGAGGGCAAATCGATGTTCAAGTGATTTTAATTTAATTTCAATTAATGGGTTTAAGTTTGGAATAGTGTTCAAGTTGTTTTAGATTTATTTTTGAATTCTTCATGTCTTAAATGATGTTATATTTAATTCAATTTAATTCAATTTAATTTTAATTTAATTTAATTTGGTTTAGTTTTAATTTTAATTTAATTTTATTTATTTAATTTAATTTAAATTTTATTTTAACTTGATTTTATTTTTTTATTTAATTTAATTTAATTTAATATGTTTTGATTTAATTTAATGTGATTTAATTTAATTTAATTTAATTTAAATTTTAATTTAATTTAATTTAATTTAATTTAATTTCATTTCATTTTAATTTTAATTTATTTTAAATTTTAATTTGGTTTTATTTTTAATTTTAATTTAAATTTAAATTTTAATTTAATTTTTTTTAAATTTAATTTTAATTTAATATTTTATTTTTTATGCTTTAAGGATGATTTAATTTTAATTGTTAAAGTATTAATTTAATTGAAATTTTAAAAGATTTCAATTTAAATGTTTTACTTGTAATTTAATTTAATGATTAAGTCTTTTAGCATTATAAATTTTGAATTCAGATTATCATTTTAATTAGGAATTAAACATTATTGAGGTGATTAATTTAGTGATTCTTAGATTAAAGAATAAATTTCTTCCTAATAATATCCTTATTTTAATAATTCCAATTTTTTTATTATTCTTCCAACTTTAAACAATTATTTAATTAAGGTTTATTTTAATTATTTTCAAATTGTTTGATAGGTTTCTACCCTTTAATTACCTAAGTTTCAAACATCCAAAATTAACTTAGTATCAAATATTTTACCCACCCTTTTAATTAAACCTAAAATTTTTAATTATAGGTTAAAATTTTAATTACTACTTTGCCCTTTAAACTTACTGATTTCATAACTCACTAACTTGAGCTTAAATGAATTTGAAATTTTTATGTGACTTCACTCATATGTCAATCAAGACATTAGAGGAGAAAATGTGATTTTTTTGTACTTAATTTATTTATGTAATTATTTTTGGTGGAAAATAGGGATTTTCAAGGAAAATTTAATAACATGACCAAGGGAAAGTTTCTGTCCTTAAGAAACTTATGGGATATTCCTAATGACCAGAGAACCACTTGGACCAATTTTGGTGATTTTTTGAATTATATTATTTTTATTATAATTTTGAGTTTTGGAGTATTAATTAATTTAAAAATAAAATAAAGGTTGAAAAATGAATTTTATATTTTTCAAAAATCTCTCTGATATCAAGGAAACCAGAGAACCAATTTTTATAATTTTTTGATTTTTCTTTGATTTATTAGAATTATTTTAGTGGAAATGCTAGAAAATACATTTTTTTTATTTTAAAATTACCTTAGGGCTTTAAAATTTAATATCTCATCATAGAGACTTAAGAAAAAAATGGGGTTTGTTCCTAAATGATTAAAATTCAAAATATGACATTTTGGAGAATTTTATTATTTTTGTGATTTTTATTATTTTTTAATTATTAAAATATTAAAATAATGTAAAAAATCAACTTTTTTAGAAAATTACAATTTTAATTTTCTTAAATTTCCCTAAAATCAGAGAGGCTCCAAAACCAATTTGGTGATTTTTTTAGAAGTATTTTGAAAGTTTTGAATTTTTGAAGTTTAAGTTTTGCTAAATGGCTTAATCAACCCATTTGATGGGGCTAACCAAGCTCAATTGACTTCAAACTTTTATGGTGAGTTCCTCTGATCCTCAAGGTCAGTGGAGAATTGATTTCAAGTCAAATTGATGTATGATTAGCTCTAATTAATTAAGGTTCTATTTTGGGTGTTTAAGCCAATTAGGGTTATTACAAGTGAGTTAACTCAAAAACCATTTTCCTTAGGGTCCTCTGGTCATAAGAAATATCACCAAATTTTACTAGAATTTATTTCACAACATGCTAATTATTAGAATTAAAATACTCGTAATAGAGACCTAGAATTGAAAAATCAATAACTCTTCATAGGGGTGGCCTCCGACTTTGGAAAATTCAGGGAATGTTCCCAAATTCGGAGGCTTCAAAAGCCCTATGGTCTCATGCCATGGTGAATTGTATACATGCATGGAGAATTAAAATAAGTACGGAGAGTAAATAAATAATTAAAAATAAAATACTTGATGAAATTAAATGATTTCTTTTCCACATTATTCTCCTCTCGTTCACCGAGCAAGAGCATATTTTTATTTTATTTTTCTGATTTTCCTACACAAAGTTATACATTTTTGAAGTTTAGGTAATTAAATAAATCAAAAATACCCTAATTTCCTACTTATCCACGTGGCGCCACGCCATCCTCGGCAGCTCCGAAAGGCCACGCGTCGTCTTCTGATTTGGCGCCGCCATCCGACTCAGTGCTCCAGGGCCCCGCGGTTTACGTACTATCACGCTGTCCGGCTCAATCTAGACCGTCCGTTTGATACACGCTCGATCCGACGGCTCCCAGTCATCGTCTACGACTGGTGTGCACCCGTGACCATCAACCTTCTAACCCTAATTTCTCACTCGATTCTAGATGAATTTTCGTGTTCTTATGCTCTATGGATTCATCTTGAGGAGACAAACACATCCATATGGTAAACATGTATTGAAATTGACTCAAATTAAATAGAGAATCTCTATAAGCTCGGGAAGAAGAGTGAGTCCATACCTTGCTCGGAGAAGTGAAGCTTCTATCCGAGAGTTGTGTCACCTTTGATTGGGTCCAAGCAAGCTCCGGATGAAGTCCTTGGGCCGGTGAATTGTCCGGTATGATTTTGACCACAGCCGATTACAAAGCTTGGATTCTGGAACAGATGGGTGGCATGGAGAGGGGGCTTTCACTAGGGAACTCCTTCTCTTGACCTTGTGCAGGTGTGGGTGAGTTTAATTTGAATTTGGTGGAGAGTTGGGAGATGTCCAATTTTTGGCTGGAATTTTGGCTGAGAAATTGAGCTATGTTGGTGGGGATTAGGGCAAATTATCACTGGGGATCAACTGCTCTAAGTGTGGAGAGTGGTCTGGAGCAATTTTGGCGGGGGTTTCGCAAGGTCTGGTTCAGCACCCATCATGGCCGAGAGGAGGTGAGGTTTAAATAGGAGAGGGTGGAGGGCCTCCCAGAGGGGTTTAAGGCTTGGGATCAGCTGCTTAGGTCAAGGGAAGAACAGCCATGGTGGCCATTGGGCATGGGGCAGCTCAGCAAGGGAGAAATGAATTTTTTGGCTCCTCCCAAGGTCTCGGCCATGGTGTTTTCCGGCGATCCAGGCGGCTGGCCGGCAGGCATGGGTCACCCTCAGGTCCAGGTGGGTCAGGGCTGGAGGTTTGTGCGGCCAATTGAGCTTTGCCATGTGTAAAGGGCTTGGATTAAAATGGCATGGGGAGAGGCCATTTTGTCTTGATTTGGTCCAAGCCATGATTTTGGGTTTGGTTCACCTCCCCATGGCTGATTTGGACTGAGAGAGGATCATTTGCATCAGCTAGAAAGGGGTGGTGAAGTCCCCATCTAAAGTGATGTGGTTAATCATGGTTTAGTGTGTAACATGAAAGGGGTTAAAAAGCTTAATGAAGGTTTAAGAAAGGGGGCCCTCCTCTTGCTACTTTGGGCATGGTCACATGTCAAACATCCCATGGCTTCATATGGCTTGTACATGGCTTGTCTTTGGCTCACCTATGGCTTGGGACAAAGCTTGGTCATTTACATGAAAGAAGGTTTTAAAAATTTTAGTAATTTAGGGGTGATTTTATAGGATTTGGCATATTGCTTGATTTGGATTTATTTTATCATGAATTTAGAACTTAGGAGATGGTTTTATCAAATGGATGATGATAGAGGATTATCATGTGGG
Organism: Papilionanthe hookeriana x Papilionanthe teres; assembly: GCA_022702705.1. NCBI lineage: Eukaryota > Viridiplantae > Streptophyta > Magnoliopsida > Asparagales > Orchidaceae > Papilionanthe > Papilionanthe hookeriana x Papilionanthe teres. Next base: position 6,703 of record JAKZJZ010000147.1, on the reverse strand, counting down.
CTTTGGGCCTTTTTAAAATTATTTTTGATGGGCTTTTAGGAAGGCTAAGGGGATGGGCCTTTAGGTTTAAGAATGAATTCATGGATGAGAATTTTGTAGAATTTTGGGTCAAGTAATTGTTGGGTTTGGTTTAGGGATATGTCATGAGTGATTTGAAATTAGTTTGGAGTGATTTGGGTTTGAATGGGGTTGGATTTGGGCCTCTTTGGTAAATGGGCCAATGTAGGTCAAATTGGGCTAACTTGGGCCAATGTTGGGCTAGGGTTGAAATTGATGTAAAATTAATGTTGGGAAATGTTTATGGGAGTGTCTCAAAGAGGTTTTGACTTTAGTTGGGTTTTCATTTTGGGGTTTGGGCTTATTTGGGTTAGGTTTGGGTTTAGGTCAAAATTGGGCCTTTTAGCTTTGGGTTAAATTAGAGTGGGGTTTGGGTCTAAATTTTGGGCAAATCATGTTAGTGTTTTGTTTGTGTGGATGTTAAGGAAGGTTTAGAAAAGGTTTGGGGTTAATTGGAGTTGAATTGGGTTAGTTTGGGCTAAGTTTGGGTCATGGGTCCAAATTGGGCTTTAAGGTCAAAAGTGAAATTGGATTCAAATGTCAACCAAATTGGACTTGGATTTGGTCAAAATTGACATTGTGAATATTAAATTGAAGTTTAGAATTGAATTGGACCAAAATTGGGGTCAATTGGGTAGATTTGGTTTGACATTGGGTTCACTTGGGTTAAGAATGGGCTAAATTGGGGGTTTTGGTAGAAGTGGGGTAAATTGACAAAATTGGCCCATGGTGTAGTTGGACAAAATGAAATTGGGAATATTTGGTATTTTCTAGAATTTTCTGGGAAGTTTCTGAATTTTTGGAATTTTTTTGGCTAAGAGGGGCATTTTGGGTATTTGGAGGGTATTGAGGGGTATTTTTGGAATTTTTGGTATTTTTAGCTATGAATGATCATTTTGAGTAATGTGGGAATGTTTGGGATTGGTTTTGAGGAATTTTGGATATTTGGAGATTTTTTTGAAAAATTTGGGTAATTTCAAGGGTTTTGGGTAGGCTAGGCGGGTGTAAGGTCCCGGGGGTCAAAAATTGAAAATTTAGAAAATTGAAGATTGGGTAAATATAAGTGGAATGAAATCATTTTGGTTGAGCATTAAGCCATGTTAAGCCTATATGAGCCATGAGAGGACTCATTTGAGGCATTCGCTATGTTGTTCATAACCCTCTTAGCCAAGGGCTTAAGGGTTAAGGACCATCCATGTGAATCACCTTCATGAGTCAGGAGGTCAAGTTGGGTATAGGTGTGGTTTTAGGAGGTGTGTGAAAGTGTAGTGTATAAGTGTAGTGTGTGTGTAAGTCGGCCCTCACCGGACCGGGCCACCTGTGAGCGGTCCTAAGGCCAAAGAGTCCCATAGGAACTCATCCTTTAAACTTCCACATTTGATCTCAACCCTCTAGGTGATTAGGGGCCTACAATCAAGTTTGTGGAGTTCGCAGGGAGTTAAGAAGTGGTTTGAATTTCTAAGTGGTGGGTCCCAATTCTAGTCCTCTAGGATGCTCAAAGGAAAAGCCTAAGGCTAGATCCTAAGTGCTAAAGAGGAAAGAGAAGACCTCATCAAAAATGAGGTCAACAAATGGACCCCCAATAGGTGTGGTGTGCTAACCAAGCATACCGCGCGTATTGGCGTTGACCGAAAAGATCAACGAAACCAACACAGATGTCCAGTGACAAACTTAGGACAAAATTAAAGAATTTCCGCTGGGGAGTGTCAAGTATATCTCTGAGACTGGAGATTCCTAAACTCTCGATGGGGAAAGGGAAAGGAGGTGAATCCCAAATCACATGATCTGGGGGAATTTCGATTTAGATTTTATTTTGTTTCAGTTTAAGTTTTGATGTGTAAGCTCAGATTTTAGTTTGAGTTTCAATTTAGATTGAAGTTTTGTTAAGATTAATTTGAAGTGATTCGAACTTGAAATGAAAATTGGAATTTTGTGGTTTTAGATGTAACATCTTCAACCTCAAAAGAAAATTGAATTGATTGGATTGAATCATTACAATGAGGAGAGATCTCGTAGCAATGCGGTATTGGATGTAAAATCCTTAACCTCAAGAGTTTGATTTTGATGTATTTCATTGCGATAGGGAAAGAATCCTAAGCAATGCGAGTCTCGGATGTAAAATCCTCAACCCCAAAAGTTTGACTTTGATGTATTTCATTGTGATAGGGAAAGAATCCTAAAGCAATGCAGTCTCGGATGTAAAATCCTCAACCCCAAGAATTTGATTTTGATGTATTTCATTGCGATAGAAAAAGAACCTAAAGCAATGCAGTCTCGGATGTAAAATCCTCAACCCCAAGAATTTGAGTTTTGATGTATTTCATTGCGATAGGGAAAGAATCCTAAAGCAATGCAGTCTCGGATGTAAAATCCTCAACCCCAAGAATTTGAGTTTTGATGTATTTCATTGCGATAGGGAAAGAACCTAAAGCAATGCAGTCTCGGATGTAAAATCCTCAACCCCAAAAGTTTGACTTTGATGTATTTCATTGCGATAGGTAAAGAACCTAAAGCAATGCAGTCTCGGATGTAAAATCCTCAACCCCAACAGTTTGACTTTGATGTATTTCATTGCGATAGGGAAAGAACCTAAAGCAATGTAGTCTCAGATGTAAAATCCTCAACCCCAAGAATTTGAGTTTTGATGTATTTCATTACGATAAGGAAAGAACCTAAAGCAATGCAGTCTCGGATGTAAAATCCTCAACCCCAAGAATTTGAGTTTTAATGTATTTCATTGCGATAGGGAAAGAATCCTAAAGCAATGCAGTCTCAGATGTAAAATCCTCAACCCCAAAAGTTTGACTTTGATGGTAATTGATTTTGCAAAGATTTGTAATGTTGATTTGAAAAGTATGGAATTTTGGTATTTCGAGAATTTCATGAGAGTTGTAAAAGATTTTTTTGTGGAAAGAAACAGATTAGGAGGGAATATGTAGATGTTACATATCTCATTCAAAAAGTTGATCGAAAGTTGCTGGTTTGGATTGGATACAATTCCTCGCCATCAGATTCGAATCAAAAACCTTATGGCTCCGTGTCAATGGAATCAACCGCTTCCATCCCAGACAAGGGAGAGAGTAGAACGGATTGGATTTCAGATTTGGAAGGTTGAGTTTGAATTTGATTGAGGTTTGATTTGAGATCTGGAAGATTGAATTTGAATTTGATTGAGATTTGATTTGAGATCTAGAAGATTGAATTTGAATTTGATTGAGATTTGATTTGAGATCTAGAAGGTTGAATTTAAAATTTGATTTAAAATTTGTGCTCGTTTTGTTTGTCCTTTAACAATTCAAATTTTCCTTATCATTCATTTAATGTTCATGTGAATTTGGCGTTCATCATTTTTTTAGATTTTTTTTTTAAGGAAAGTTTTCTTTTATTCTTTTTGTTTCTTTTCTGTTCTTTGTTCGAAGTTCATTTAACTTTAATGGCGTTTCCCAATCAATTTGCACAAAAGAGATGAAGGCCAAAATGTGACATGGTCACTTTCATTCCAATCATGTCGACGATACATCATACAACTCGATCTGGAATACATCTCATACAATCCATGTAGACTCAAAACGTACTATGTATGATCTTTGTCGATCCATCCAAAAAGGCATCCGTTAGAAATCCATGTCCGAATAGTGAGGTACATGGTCGATAACATCACCTTCCAAGCCATCCTTGGCAAGGATGCCGTATGGATGTACGTTGGAGGTGTGATATTTTCCATGTAACTCACGACTCGTAAGGCCGGAGGCTCTCTAGCTACGGGTGCGTCTGAAAGTGGTAAGGTGCTTTCCCGTCATCCATCCTTCGAAAGTAACCGAGATGCTCGCTTCATTGGTACTCCCGGTATGCAATGTTTAGCGACATCTGCTCTGTTCCCCTTTAGTATCATGACGGAACCTACCGGTAATGGTATCTTTACTGGCCCTCAGAACTCACCTAGGCCTACTATCCGGAGGTCAGATCCGAACATGATATTACATTCGTTCAGAAAAGAAACTGTGCAGAAAGGTCTGACAAAGTCGTGGTGATCTATGTGCGGGGGTATGCGATCACCTCGCTTGTAAATGTTAATGATGCAGCTGTTGGGTATGCAATCGCTGGCGTACCCTCCATGTTATCATTCTCTTTACCATCCTTTTGATGACTAATGGCATTAGATCTACCTTGCCATGACGGAGTATTCCGGTGGGTTTCCCTTCTGTCTTCTGCGAAGTTGTAGCAGCATCCACATTGTATGGTAATTCTCCCTTTCCCTGGCATCCATCTCCGGGGTTCTGAGTAGGTGTTTTCTCTTAGGCGGCCTGCTCGACCCATTCTTTTCAAATCCCGGATGCAGTCCACAATTTGTTGTTGTTCGTATTCTGAGAACATGTTTGTATGTAGCTCGAGGCCTTCTAGTATATTGATCCTCTTGCCTCTAATTCTCTCGAAGTATTCAAAAGTTTGCTTCTCGACATTCTGCATTCTTTATAGCTCATATTCTGGAATAATCTGCAAATGGCGAGGCCTGGTGACGTACTGTGGGATATATGGCTCAATCCCTTCGCGTTCTCCTGTATTCCTCGGCTCCTCGGGGATGGTCTCCGTCGGGACATCCTCCGGGGTTGCTTCGCAACAAGGTTATGCATTGCGGTGGCTTTATCTGGTGGCGTGGTAGCCTTCCTTCTTCCGATCTTCTTGAGATTTCCCTGGTCTCTTCTGTTATCCTCGGAGCTGGCCTCCTTTCTTCAGGTTCCTGGTGAACCGATATCCTTGAAGTATATGCACTGGTAGTAGCGACAGCCTCATCGCGCTGGTCCGCTGCTAGTTTAGTTAACATCTTGCGGATACGGCGATTTTTATTTCTTCGGCGAGTTCGTCGTGAGAGTAGCTCTTCGTACTTCCCGAATTTACGTGGGCGCGGTGCCGACTAGCTCCGCCCTCTGCTGTAGCGACTACGGACTTGATTCTCTTGTCCTCCTCGGTGTTTGTTTTCCTTTTCTTCGTCTGCCGGGTTGGTGGCTTGGGCCACCCACTTTCATTCTCGTCTAACCGGGCGGTTCCTCTCGGTCAGCTGGGACCCAATCACTTTCCTTGTATTGCGGTGTCCGTTGGTGCGAAGTCCGAGTCGATCTCTATTATCGCTCCATCTTTCACCCTCTTTTCGTCGAGTGCAAGGCTTACGCCATTTCTAAAGTTCAGGACCAACCGCCCGTTCAACAATTCCCTGTGAAAAGACAAGGAAAAGGATCAGGGGCTGTACTAAGAACAAGAACATTAAGAAAATGTTTATTGCAGACAGAGTTTTCTTTCTTTCTTTTTATTATTCCTTTTATATTTTTAAATTCAACAGGAATGAAGTGGGAGAAGATCGAAAAAAGATTTTGATTTGGAAGAGAGAACAAGGAAAACTTTATTATCATGATTTTATTTATTTTAGCACATTTTTTTATTATTTTTGGGTTCGGACCCAGTCATAAGTAATTACTTCACCCGTGCTTCTAGGGATGAAGAATTCATTCCTTCGAAACATCAGGTAGTGTAATACTTATTCAAGTATCGTCTGTCGATCGGAAGCATATGTCATTCTCCTTGGCAATTCACAAGCTGGTAGGAGCCTCCTGAGTAGACTGCCTCAACCACAAATGGTCCTTCCTAAGTGGGTTCAAATTTTCCTCCTATCTTGCGGTGTGCAAGGATAGGTCTTTTGAGAACGAGAACTAAGTCACCAACTTTGAAGGTTCTTGGGCTAACCAGTCTGTCATAGGCTTGAAACATCTTAGCTTGGTATAGTTCTAAATTCTGCTGCGCTGCAAGTCTTTTCCCTTCCAGGCCTTTCTAATTCCTCTAGTCGTAATTTGGCATTCTCCTCTCGTCGTAATTTTGTTTGCAACTGCAATTCTGAGTGAAGGAAGCTGGACCTCTAAGGGTAACACTACCTCGGACCCATACATCAAAGCATAAGGTGTAGCTTGAGTAGGAGTTCTGAAGGTTGTCCGGTAGGCCCAAAAGGCTTCTAATAACTTATCGTGCCAATTTCTCTTATTATCGTCCAAAGTTTTCTTTAAAATTTGAACGAGAGTTTTATTAAAAGCCTCAGCCAGGCCGTTTGCTCTTGGATAGTAAATTATTGAATACCGCCAGTTGATTCCGTGTCTCCTGACAAAATTATTGATTTGCGTGCTTCTGAATGCTGATCCATTATATGAGATGATCCTGCGCGGCACTCCGAAACGGTAGATAACTTGATTCTTAAAAAATTGTAGCACGTGGTGTGCTTTCACTTCTCTGAGTGGAACTGCCTCTGCCCACTTGGAAAAGTAATCTGTAGCCGCAAGAATGAAGCGATGTCCTTTTGAAGATGGTGGTTCTATTGGACCCACTATATCCATGCCCCAACATTCGAATGGCCACGACGCAATTGTCGGATGTAGCACATTTGGAGGTTGGTGTAGAACCACTCCGTGCACTCGGCATTGGTGACGGCTCTTGGCGATTTTCATGCGGTCGGTCATCATCGAGGGCCGAGTAGTACCCTAGTCTTTTAATTTTCATTTTCATCTTCGGACCCGATCGGTGAGCGCTACGGAGTCTCGAATGCACCTCTTTAACAATTTCACGGGCTTCGGACTCGCTTAGGCACCTTAGCCACATTTGATCGAAA